>ONZH01026083.1:0-25885 GCA_900303285.1 Rhinella marina | reverse complement strand
TCCCTCATGCGGGTCTCACCACTTGCTGCCTGCTTCCCCTGTGTCACTCGCTGCCTCTGCAAGTCAAACCCCAGCCCAAGACCCCCGCACGAGCGTCTCCCGCCGGAAAACCACCCCTTTGCCTCCATGATCCTCCACACTGTCCACCAATGTGTCCCTGCGCAACGTTCAGCTGTCATTACAGCCGACGTTGGAGTGCAAGCAGAAAAAAGTTCAGCCCACCTACATGCACAAGCCCTCAACGTCCACATACAGGGCCACGCAAAATTTTTTATGTGCTCTACCTGCTACCGTACATACTAAATGGTAAAACATTGGGTAACTCTGACATGGAAAAGGACCTAGGAATTTTAGTGATCAGCAAACTAAGCTGCAGAAACCAGTGTCAGACAGCTGCTGCCAAGGCCAATAAGATAATGGGTTGCATCAAAAGGGGCATAGATGCCCGTGATGAGAACATAGTCCTGCCACTTTACAAATCACTAGTCAGACCGCACATGGAGTACTGTGTACAGTTCTGGGCTCCTGTGAACAAGGCAGACATAGCAGAGCTGGAGAGGGTTCAGAGGAGGGCAACTAAAGTCATAGCTGGAATGGGTGGACTACAGTACCCAGAAAGATTATCAAAATTAGGGTTATTCACTTTAGAAAAAAGACGACTGAGGGGAGATCTAATAACTATGTATAAATATATCAGGGGTCAGTACAGAGATCTCTCCCATGATCTCTTTATCCCAATGACAGTGACCATGACGAGGGGACATCCTCTGCGCCTGGAGGAAAGAAGGTTTGTTCACAAAAATAGAAGAGGATTTTTTATGGTAAGAGCAGTGAGACTATGGAACTCTCTGCCTGAGGAGGTGGTGATGGTAAGTTCACTAAAAGAGTTCAAGAGGGGCCTGGATGTATTTCTGGAGTGTAATAATATTGCAGGTTATAGTTACTAGATATGGGTTGTTGTTGATCCAGGGAGTAATTCTGATTGCCTGATTGGGGTCGGGAAGGAATTTTTTCCCCTAAAGTGAGGAATATTGGCTTCGACCGCACAGGGGTTTTTTGCCTTCCTCTGGATCAACTTGTAGGAAAACAGGTCGAACTGGATGGACAGATGTCTTTTTTCGGCCTTATAAACTATGTTACTATGTTACTATGTTACTATGTTACCGTCATGTAGCTCGGTCACTCTGACCGAGTCTGACCCTGGGGCCGCTCATGTACTGCCCACTTGGAGGATTGCGGGGCCTACCTTGGTCAAGGTTTCTCAGACTTACTATGCCTCTTCCTCCAACCCCTCTTCCTCCTTCGAATTACCATCCGTGCTTCACCACCTGCTACCTTAGTCTAACTTGATCACTCTGTTGTCACCGCCATGCTGCATCAGGCTAAATTTTTGGGTGGCTCACCTGCTACCTCATCTAACTTGGTCACTTGTTGGTGTCACCGCCATGCTGTGTCAGGCTTATGCCTGCATTGTGTGCCTGGGAATAGGAGAACAGTGCCAGCATGGGCACGGGTGATGGACCTTCGTTGCACCTAGTTGGGTGCTTCTCTAACATGTGATGGGCATGTGTCTCACCTTTCTTGGTCTGGGTGAGCACAATTGCCATGAGGGTAACCACCAGGCTGTTGCAGGAGAATTTGGGGTAATGGTACGATTAGGCAGCCTCAGAGGCATCCATGCATGCTGCCCCTGCTGTTTACTGTCCATTTCCATGGTGTTTCCATCATTTTCTGAGGTTTCCAGGTTTTCACCCAGCCTTCCCTAGGCAGAGCCTTGGCCCCCTGCAAAAAATGCTCGAGTCTCCCATTGACTTCAATGGGGTTCGTTGCTCTAAACGAGCACCCGAGCATCGGGAAACGTTTGTCTCGAATAACGAGCACCCGAGCATTTTAGTGCTCGCTCATCTCTATACATGATGTAATCTGTAGTGAATGTCATTTTCTTACCAGTAGCTGAATTTTTTAGTTATATCATCCTGAAGTTTTCATCCTGAAGTCATGTGACTAAGAATTAGACCCACCAACTCACACAGCACCTTATGTGTAGACAGGAAGTCTAATTTTCTATGCATTCCTATGGGAGCCTCACTTTCAGTCTCATAGGAATGAATAGAGAAGTGATTGGCTTGCTGTCCTGGGTCAGTTGGAGGTCAGGGAGTTTGTCACATGACCCAGCTACAATAAAAAGAGAGTGTAAACTTTCAATTTCAGCCTCTGATATGAAAATGACATTCACTACAGATCATATCATGCACCTTTCTAACAGATCAGAGAATAAAAAATTTTGCGGGAGTTCTTCTTTAACCACTTCCTGTCCGCCCATTGACTATAAACGTCTGGGAAGTGGTTACTTATCTCTGAATGGACGTTTTTGAATGTCTATTCAGAGATAGCAGCTGCACGCTAATCGTGCAGCTGCACAGTGGGGTACCTGCTGTCACTGACAGCAGGGTACCCCATAGAGACTGTTTCCAGGGGTACCTGCCTTGTAGATTGCTTTATACACAGCGCTCACCAATCGCTGTGTACACAGATCAGGAAGCGCTATGTGCGCTTCCTGTTCCGGCCCGGCAGTCACGTGATCGCCGGGGCCGGGAGCGTGCAGGAGCTGCCGGGTCTCTCATAGATCTAATCAACCTTGCACTGAGGCTAGTAAATATACAAATCAACCCCCAGTATAACCACCGTTATCAGGCGTATAACAGCATGTGCATGTGGTTAATACTGGTAACAAGCAAATGACACTGTACGGACTCACAATGTTAATATAAAGCAGCAAAAGTCTACATCATAGACAAGAAAATGAGTAAACCCGTACAAAAATACATCACAAAGGTCTTTATTAAAGTATCAGATATATATTAAAATCTATGCATAAAAATAGAGAGTACAGAACAGTGATGAAAAGAGCGCCATCCCTAAGTCACTGAAAAATCAATAACAGCATAAAGTCCTGGTATATACCCTAGAACAATGACATAACCATGTATAGCGGTCTTTGTAGATGTAAATTGGCCCCATCAGCTATATATACACCATAATATAAAATGACAACAAATGAAGTCATTACATAATAACAAAGACCAGAAGGCTCATACCTCATATAATACGGGACTCAGGCGGGTAGCGCCATCCCTGAGTCCCGTATTATATGAGGTATGAGCCTTCTGGTCTTTGTTATTATGTAATGACTTCATTTGTTGTCATTTTATATTATGGTGTATATATAGCTGATGGGGCCAATTTACATCTACAAAGACCGCTATACATGGTTATGTCATTGTTCTAGGGTATATACCAGGACTTTATGCTGTTATTGATTTTTCAGTGACTTAGGGATGGCGCTCTTTTCATCACTGTTCTGTACTCTCTATTTTTATGCATAGATTTTAATATATATCTGATACTTTAATAAAGACCTTTGTGATGTATTTTTGTACGGGTTTACTCATTTTCTTGTCTATGATGTAGACTTTTCTTGCACTGAGGCTGTACAGCATAGTATTATGCTGTAAATCCTCTCTGGGGATGTATTTCACTGTAACTGGTGCTACTATGTCAGCCCCAGTTACAGGAGAAATCAATAGTGAAAAAAAAGTGTATACAAGTGGATACAAAGTGTAAAATAAATTTAAAAAAAAGAAAGAGTATTATAAAAAAAAAAATCACATATAAAAAAATAATTTTCCCACAAATATGTCATTAAAAAAATGTTACAAATAAAAATAAATAAAATAGACATATTTGGTATCACTGCGTCTGCAACAACCGGCTCTATAAAAATATCACATGATCTACCCCATCAAGTGAACAGCGTAAAAAAATCTAATAAAAATTATGCCAAAACAGCTTTTTTTTTATTGCCTCACCTACCAAAAAACATAATATCAAACAATCAAAAAGTTGAATCAATCCTAAAATGGTAGCAATAAAAACGTCACCTCATCCCGCAAAAAATCAGCCCCCACACAAGATCATAGCTAGAAAAATGGAAAAAATATGGCTCTTAAAAAATTGCAAAACAAAAACATGATTTTTTTCTAAAAATGCTCTTATTGAGTAAAACGTAAAAAAAATAAATAAAACATAGACATATTTGGTATTGTTGCATCCGTAACAACTGGCTCTACAAAAATATCACATGATCTACCCCATCAAGTGAACGGTGTAAAAAAAAATATAGAAAAATTCCCCTTAACTGCTTTTTTTGTGACTTAACCTCCCAAAAATTAGATTAAAAAGTGATCAGAAAGCCGGATGTACCCCAAAATGGTGCCAATAAAAATCACAGCTTGTCCCGCAAAAAATAAATCCTCACACAGCTCAGTCCACAAAAAATTAAAAAGTTATCACTCTTAAAAACCATGACAGAAAATTCCATGTTAGAAAATGCAAATGCTGCTCCTCCCCTTCTGAGCCCTGGCGTATTTCCAAATAACAGTTTAAGACCACATGTGGGGTGTTTCTGCAAACTGCAGAATCGGTGTAATAAATATTGAGTTTTATTTTGTTGTTAACCCTTGATGTGTTACAGGGAAAAAAATTAATAAAATGGAAAATCTGCAAAAAAGTGAAATTTTGGAATTTCACATCTATTTTGCTTTAATTCCTGTGGAATACTTAAAGGGTTAACAACATTTCTATAACCAGTTTTGAATAGTTTGAGGGGTGTAGTTTCTAAAAATGGGGTAATTTATGGTGGATTTTATTATGTTAGCCTCACAAACTGACTTCAGAACTGAACTGGTCCTTAAAAAGGTTGATTTTGCAAATTTGCGTCTAATATTTTAAACCTTCTACTGTCCTAAAAAAAATAAATTGACACTACCAAAATGATGCCAACATAAAGTAGACATATGGGGAATGTCAATTAATGAGTATTTTAAGGGGTATCACTATCTGTCTTAAAAGCAGAGAGATTCAAATTTAGAAAACAGTGATTTTTTTAATTTTTCGTTAATTTTTGGATTTCTTTGTAAATAAAATTAAAACATATCGACTCAAATTTACCATTAACTTGAAGTACAATGTTTCACGAGAAAACAATCTCAGAATTGCTTGGGTAAGTAAAAGCGTTCCAAAGTTATTACTACATGAAGTGACACATGTCAGATTTGCAAAATTAGGCCTGGTCAGGAAGGGGGTAAATGGCCCAGATCTGAAGTGGTTAAGTATTGTTGTGTCTGAAAATGTCTGCACTATTAAAATATTTTTAAAAATTATACTCCACCGCATTTTTTTGTATTTAGTATTCCCTCTCTGCTGTGCTGATGTACCCCGTCCCCTTACTACTACTGGCCGTGTCACCCATGAAAAGCCCATATATAATTTTCACTGCCTACCTTTACAAGGTAGAATGTTTACAGGCTTGTTGTCCAAACAAGCCAAGTCATTTATCTGACTGTAATCCAGGATCAGGAGTGTGCATAATTTATTAATGCTTTGGCCTGAAGACACCCTGTGTTGATTAATCCAGGAAAATAGCCTATGTACAGTTTTTGGAGGCTTCGGCCTAAACAGACACCCCTGTCTTCTTCACAGTAATGCGGGCTCTGGCCTATACAAAATTGTTGGAGGCTCCAGCCTAAGAAGAAGACACCCCTATCTTCTTCACACTATGCACAGGTTTTAGAAGAATAATTTTAGTAAAATAAACAATAAACAACTTTCAACAAAAAATTAAATAAGTAAAAAAAAGGTTACGCCGGCCTTTGACGACGTCTGGCCATCATTGCCTGCAGCTCTCGGAGCTCCACCCACAGGCCTCGAATAAGCCGGGAGGAAGCCTGGAGCCTGGTGTCAAAGCTCAAAGTCTGTCGGGATATCTGTAGGGGTGGAAACAGTAATATAATTAGTATGATCGAGTTAAAGGTGTTGTCTACGAAAAATATTAAAAACTTTCAAACCCACACCTGGATCAGAATACTTTAGCAATTCATTAAATGCATGTCATTAAATATTTGGTATATCTACTGGAACAAGTTATTCAGTGACATGTATCTGTATTGAGCCTTTTTTTTTTCTTTGAACTGCTCACTGAGAAGGCCACACATGGTCAGTTTGGGGTTTGTACTTACTGGACACCCATACTGAGTGATCTTCCCATGGTCCTGGGGAAAACTCCTCCCTGCCGGTTGGAGTTACAAAAGATAAAACATAAATTTAGCATATATTTTGAAGACAGAAGGTCCACTTTTTATTTTACCTACCTTCTACCTCTGGAAGTTGGGCTGGTGGTGTTGGAGGGGCAGGTGGGGTCCTCTTTCGCTGTTGTGAAGGAGGGTGACAGGGGCTCCTCTGTGGTGCAGCAGTTGTCCAAAATCATTAAATAATTGCATTACATTTAACTCTAATGAACAGTTGTAACTTCTGATGTTGATACATGTGAATAGTTTTGGGCTGGATCCCATTCCTAACCACTAGTGCTCTTATATCACTGCAGCTGCACTCCCACATAACCTGGATTAAAAATAAATTAAATATGTTTACTAGAGATGAGCGAATATTAAAATGCTTGTGTGCTCGGTACTCGGTACGAACTTTTCCAAAAGATCGTATATTCATACCGAATAATGAACCCTATTGAAGTCAATGGGAGATACGAGCATTTTTGCAGGGGACCCAAGTTCTTCGCAGGCAAGGTTGCCTAAACACCTGAAAATCTCTGAAAGTGATGGAAACACCACGGAAATGGATAGGGAACACCAGGGGCAGCATGCATGGAGCAGGCAGAGACAGTGCAAGGAGGGACAGGACCTTGTCCGATAAAGTGTACGCTATTGCTATGTATAATTTACTCTATACGCTGTTGCGTATGAATTCATACCATTACAAATGATGTATGAAACCATTACAAATGCAGTTCCCTGCCTAATAGAAACACTTTCGCTATCCCTATCACATGCACACTCTTTCCCTCTCCTAAAGCCACAAGGTGTGTGATCCGAACCCCAGGTGTACGCATATATATAATAGCACATCACCTGATGCAGGAAGCCAATCACTCCTAGACACGTAGAAAAGTTAGTAGGTCATGGCAAGAGGTCCACAAGGCTTCCCTGCATGTTTATTAGCTAAGAAATAGGTCTTAAACATGCAGTGAGGAGTTTAAAAAAAATCACAAATCACACGCTATTCGGCCGAGTAACAAATACTTACGAGTAAGCAAATATCCATGTGGATAACGAATCTTTGCGAATAAATTCGCTCATCTCTAATGTTTACACTTACTAGAAGCTGAAGGTACTGTAGGGGCCGCCCGGCCTCGACGATGACGGTGACTTCATTGACGTTGCTCCGCAACATAAATCCGTACACAATTGTTATGATGACCGACCGTTTTTAATACTAACACTGCATACTACTACGAAGATATTATGGGTGAGAGGAGGAAGCCCATATCCATTTTTTTTTCTAAATGGGTATTTATCGTGATATATATCGTTATTGTGATAAATTTCTTAATATCGTTAACGTAGGAATATTTTTTATATCGCCCACTCACGTTAGCTGCAGCAAGAGCACGTCTTTGAGTCTCTGTGTAAGAGGAGGAAGCGCTAACTATGAAGGGGCATACATCTAAGGGTACTTTCTTTCCCACTAGCGTATTTGCCTGACACAAATGGCAGAACAGCCAGCCCCATTAACAATAATGGGGGAAGGTGCTGATCCGGCCCCCACATGGCAAGAATGCCGGGAATTGGCCGGAAAAATACTGCGGAACAGCCTGCCGGATCACCACCACATATGTGAAAGTAGCCTAAGGCAAATTACTGGGAAGGGGCACGTATCTGAGAATACCTTCACTTGTTTGGGTGGAGTTAGAGGCATGGCCTAGCATGAAAGAAAATAGCTGCAGCACACTACGCACGCCCACGTTGTCCTTCTATACAATACAGTACACTAATTTTTTAACGTTTTTACTTTTCAAATATTTTGTTACTCACCCTGCCGTATCTTTGCGCAGATCTCATTAAGGCTTCATTCACATCACCGTTCAGCCTTTCCATTCTCCTGCTCCGTTTAGGTTTCCGCTCAGAAGATGATTTTTGAAGCGGAGACAAAAGTCCTGCATGCACGACTTTTGTCTCCGCTCCAAAATCATCTTCTGAGCGGTAACATAACGGACCCCATTATAGTCTATGGGGTCCTTAGGCTTCGTTCAGCTCAGTTATGTGCCGAATCCGTCCTTTCCGTTCTCCTGCTCCTAAACGGAGCATGAGAACAGAAAGGCTGAACGGTGATGTGAATGAAGCCTAAGCCGCTCTGGGCACTTGAACTTCAAATCGGACCATTTCCACTGGATCTGGCAAGGGGTCTGCACAGTGTCAAAGCGATGGGGCAAGATTCGGATCACCTGCCTCATCTTCTTCTGCTGGTTCGGGTGTCGGCATGTGCCATCGTAATCCTGCCAATCCATCAGCCAGATCATGTATTTAAGCTCTCCAGAGCTAAATGCTGAAGATCGCCTGGATGCCATTTTGCAAATTTCGCTCTGCCTCTGAGGAGTGCACGCCACGGCCTAGCGTCGTGCATGCCTGCGTATTACGCAATCGCTAGACAATCGTATGCTAAGGATTCGTACGCACTCTGTACGCTCATGCGTACAAATTCAGTTAAGTAGCGTACCTTTAACAACGCTATGTTCGTTATTAGTGCGTGAATGTTCGCAGAACACAACCAGAATAACTAATTATTTTTACGCCGTTTCGACCGAATAGCTTCGTATTAAGAACAAATCTTTTTAGAAATTTGACGAACATTTGGCAAAGCGAATCTTTAAAGATTCGCTCATCTCTAATCATTTAGATGGGAAAATCTTCCTCACAGCTATAAAATGGAGGGATTCACAATAGGGATGACGATAATCCCATGTGGATCCCTCCATAAGGTCTGGGATCTCTCCATACTATGGTATTTTAAAATGTATAAGGGTTAAAACCAGATGGGCCGAACATGGTGAATGGATCAAACATGGCCACTGGATTATTGCCATAAGGGACATGAGCTACGTAGTTACCATATAATATGGTGGCCAAAAAGGGGCTGTTGCTGGTATGGGATTTGGATGGTTAGGCGGGGGGACAAAATGCTCTTGTGGCTTGCAATTTCCTGTAGGTTATTTATCAGTAAGTACAGAAAATTTATCAGCTCTGACATACCCACTTCTCAAACCCTAGCTGTCTCCTGCCCTACAAGTGGGAGCCCTTCATCTGCCATCTGCTTTTCCTCTGTTTCCACATCATCTAATATTGATGAGAATATTTCATCAGGAGCATCCAGCTCCTCCTCTCTCTGTATCTTGCCGAATTTTCTTGGACATGGAGACCAAGAAGAAAGATGAGGATGGTCATCATTAAGACCTGGGACACTAAGGGGCGTAGACTGAATGGTATAGGTTGGCATTCTGGCAGTGGAATAATGAAAGCCTTCCATCTTATTGGTATTGATAATTTTTTTATTATTATTATTGTTATTATTATTATTATTATTATTATTATTAGTTTAAAAGTTCCATTAACCCCTTCAGGACCCTGACATTTTTCACCTTAACGACCAGGCCATTTTTTAGCAATTCTGACACTTTATGAGGTGATAACTTTAAAACGCTTTTACTTATCCAGGCCATTCTGAGATTGTTTTCTCATCACTTATTATACTTCATGACAGTGGCAAATTTGAGTCAAAATATTTGATTTTGATTTTTGAAAATATACCAAAATTTACAAAAAATGTAGAATGCAAATATCCAAATTTCAATTTCTCTACTTTTAAAATACATAGTAATACCTCCAAAAATAGTTATTACTTTACATTCCCCATATGTCTACTTCATGTTTGGATCATTTTGAAAATGACATTTTATGTTTTTGGGGATGTTAAAAGGCTTAGAAGTTTAGAAGCAAATCTTGAAATTTTTCTGAAAATTTCCAAAACCCACTTTTTAAGGAGCACTTCAGGTCTGAAGTCACTTTGTAAGGCTTACATAATAGAAACCACCAAAAAATGACCCAATTTTAGAAACTACACTGTAGACGAAATTTGAGAATTTCACTTTTTTGGCAGATTTTCCATTTTAATCTATTTTTTTCTGGTAACAAAGCAAGGGTTAACTGCCGAACAAAACTTAATATTTATTACCCTGATTCTGTACTTTACAGAAACACCCCATTTGTGATTGTAAACTGCTATACGGGCACATGGCAGGGCTCAGAAGGAATAGAACGCCATATGGTTTTTGGAGGGCAGATTTCACTGTGAAAATTTTATGTTGTCATGTCACATTTGAAGATCCCCTGATGCACCCCTAGAGTAGAAACTCCAAAAAAGTGAACCCATTTTGGAAACTACAGGATAAGGTGGCAGTTTTGTTGGTGCTATTTTAGTGTACATATGATTTTTGGTTGCTCTATATTACATTTTTTGTGAGGCAAGGTAACAAAAAATAGCTGTTTTGGCACCGTTTTTATTTTTTTTATTTACAACGTTCATCTGACAGGTTAGATCATGTGATATTTTTATAGAGCAGGTCATTACGGACATGGCAATATCTAATATATATACTTTTTTCATTTATTTTTACACAATAATATTTTTGAAACAAAAAAAAATCATGTTTTAGAATCTCCATAGTCTGAGAGCCATAGTTTTTGGGCGATTGTCTTAGGTAGGTGCTCATTTTTTGCGGGATGAGATGAACGTTTGATTGGTACTATTTTGGGGTGCGTAAGAGTTTTTTATCACTTGGTATTACACTTTTTGTTATATAAGGTGACAAAATCATGTTTTAGTTTAGTTTTTTTAATTTTTTGGGCGATTATCTAAGATAGGGGCTAATTTTTGTGGGATGAGGTGACGGTTAGATCGGTACTATTTTGGGGGGCATACACCTTTTTGATCGCTTGGTGTTGTACTTTTAGTGATGTAAGGTGACAAAAAAATAGTTTTTTTTATCACAGTTTTTAAAAATTTTTTTTACAGTGTTCACCTAAGGGGTTATGTCATACGATATTTTTATGGAGCTGGTCATTATGGACACAGAGATACCAAATATATCGGTGTTTATTATTTTTTTTCTATTATTTTATGTTTTATTTTGGGAAAGGTGTGTTTTTTTACGTGAAATTTTATTTATTTTTTTATTATGGAAACACTGTTTTAAAACTATTTTTTTTACTTTTTATTTTTGTCCCACTTTGGGACTTCAAATTCTAGGGGTCTGATCCCCTCTTCAATGTATTACAATACATTGTGTATTGTAATACATTGGCTGTCAGCTTCTATGCTGCCTCAGGGGCTGGATCTCACAGGCTTCCGTAGAAGGCAGCCTCGATGCCTATTGAAGGCATTGGGGCTGCCTTCTGTGACAACGGGTCCCCATCACTACAGCACGGGGACCCGATGGAGATGCGGAGGGCACCTGTACCCTCCGCAAACCCCGTGAATGTTGCGATCAGCTTTGACTGCAGCATACAAGGGGTTAATACGCCCGCATCAGTGTTTTCACCAAGAGAGGGTTACACGAACATAATATAAAATACGGTAAACAATTAACGGCTAATGTAGAAATAAGTAAATATAGGAATAATTTAAACAAAACTGACACACAATACATTTTTTGCTAGCAGAACATGAGAGAGATGAGTGGATTTTTGAAAAATTTGATTCAGCCGATTAGCCTAAGTTTGCTAAGATATTCAATTTGTTCCAAATCAACTTGTCACAAATCGTAATAAATCAGGTATACCCAGGCCACTTTGCCTAATCTTATTCTTCCCACTTGGTAGCCCAATCTCAATGTGTAGGCTTGGAAATTAAACTGCAAAAAGAGTGTATCACTATGTACATCAGTGTGTGATGCACCAACATTCATAGCTAATCCAGTGTCTTAGGCGCCATCGAAAAAAAAAAAAAGGTGCAAAGCAGCATTCTTCTGTTCAGTAACAACATTAATGAATGGGTTCTGTAAGGTGGCTTCTTTTACTGCCATTTGACGGGTCCAGAGGTTCCGTTATTTTCTTTGTTCTGCTCCTATAACAGAGGAGAACAGAAAGCGCTGGTGTGAACCCGGCCTTAGCTATAGTTACTATGCCATGAGTATTACGGCAAGTCTAACCAGAATTTTTTTGTTTCTGGACAATTTAACCCCAAAACACAGACAGACAACATTTTTTAAGGACAAATTGAATAACCATAATGAATCATAAAGACTATCTAAAAATGATGTCAATAGCTCAATATACTCAGTGATAACACCTCATTATCAGCTTTTACTGTGAGCTGTAAAATGATAAAAATAATCTAATCAAGTACCACCAGCCTAAAAAAAAAATGTCTCTTTTTACAGACTGTCCAGAAATTTTTGGATGGTTGGCAACCCTGCCTTGAACATAAATGTGCAGTGCACCGATTTTCAAGTAGCCAGCAGCAGTGGCAGCAACAGTGTGCACCGATTCATAGCTAATCCCTTCTGTTAAACAAAAAGAAATGCATACAACACCCTTGGGTAAAGCAAAAAAAAAACAATCTGCGTCCTTGCAGGAGTTATGTCTAAATGGCTCCTTAGTGGAACAAACTAAAGAAATGGAGGCAGCTCCAATAAAGTGGTGATGAAAAATATGGTTCTTTTAATCCATGTTGTGGCAGTCCAAACACATGCTTTTTAATCCTGTCTGTTTTACTGTCGAAAATACTGTGTGTCAGTATTATAGGTCACTGTTACCATCAGGTCTAATTCATTGCCATGGACTTAACCGTGCAGGGCACTAAGATTCAAGTGGTGGCCACATAACACAGTGGGGAGAGTGGCAGCAGTACTAGTGACGGTAGTGGCCCCATGATAGGGTGGGGAGGGTGTTAGTAGTGGCAGTAGCATTGACAGTAGGGTTCCCATGACACAGTGGGGAACATGGCAGCAGTAGCAGTGGCAGTAGTGGCCCTATGACAAAGTGGAAAGGGGGGCAGCAGCAGCAGTGGCAGTAAAGTTGTGTTTATATCACTGTTTACTTTTCCTTTCTTCTAATCCGTCAGAAGAACCAAAAAATATATTTTAAAAAATCCTGTATTTTGAGCAAGCATAAGGCCTCTTTCATATAGTTAGTATTTGGTCAGCATTTTGCATCAGAATCTGATCAGTATTTGTAAGCCAAAAGCAGGATTGGAACCTAAAGAGATAAAATATAATGGAAATATTTGCATATCTTCTGCTTTTTGGACCCACTCATGTTTTTAGCTTACAAATACTGAGGCAAAATAATGACCAAATACAGACTGTGCAAAAGAGGCATTATGCTCAATTTGCATCCATTTTGGCCATTTACACTTAAACCTTTTTTTAACACTGACAAAATCTTGCATGCAGGGCATAAATGGCCAGTCAGTTTTGGGTCAGCATTTTACATCAGTATTTAATCAGTTTTTGTAAGCCAAAAATATGATTAGGTCCAAAACAGAGGTAAAACATAATGGAAACATTTGCATCTCTTCTGTGTTTTGGACACACTACTGCTTTTGGCTTACAAATACTGATCAAATACTGACCGTGTGAAAGAGGCCTTACAGATGCTCAAAGTCCAGAATTTTTTTTTTCTGTTCTTCTGTAGGATCAGAAGAACAGAAAAATAAACAGTGATGTCAACACGACCAAACAGGAATAATAACAGAGTGGTGAGGGAGGATAAGCAGCAGTGGTAGTAACAGTGATGATAATGGACCCATGACAAAGTGGAGAATGGAGCAGCAGCAGTGGCAATAACAGTGACAATAGTGAGCCCATGACGAGTGAGTGGGGATGGTGGCAGCTACAGCAGCAGTGGCATACAACACAAGATGGCGGCAGATTACAGTAGTAGCAGAACCCAACATGTGTGATAGCAAGGGCCAGTGATATGTATATCCTTGTAAAAATGTAATGTACATATCAGTAGGCCAAGAAGCCTCATTGCAGAAATCACATTAGAGGCAGCAGGTAGGTGGCATCAGGTGAGTGGTAGTATCAGAATGTAGGCAGCAGCATGTGGTCAGAAGAAACAGACCATTTTACACAATATTCTAGTGAGGCAGCACACTACACTATGATCATTCAGGCACCAGTCTCTGGAAATCCTGGTTGATCCACGCCTGGTTCATCTTTATGAAAGTTAGTTTCTCATCATTTTTGGGGGAAAGAATAGTTCTCTTAGAGGTAACTATGCCCCCTGTCGCACTCGAACACCTGCTCTGATGCCACACTACTAACCGGGAAGGAAATCATGTCAATGGCAAACTTGGCCAGTTGTGGACAAACTTCAAGTTTGCATGCCCGGTAAACCAGAGGATCTTGCATCATGGATGACAAGGTGAAATCCAAGTATACCACCACCTGCTGGTGGAGGTTCTGCTGGATGTCCCACTAATGTTGCTGGGTGGTTTCTTCAGAAGTTGGTTGAAGAAAACTGCTCATCCAGACTTAACTGGCTGCTCCTAGTCCAGCTCCTGCAACCCCCCACCCCACCAGTCATGACAGTGTAGCGTGAGCGTAGAAGGTTGGGGGGTGGCACTCGTAAGCAGCGAGCAACCAACTACACAGCATGTCTATGTAGTAGTAGTCCATTTTTACATCTCTCTCAGAAAGTCTAAAATATACAACAATTTTTGAATGGTAGCAAGGGTTTAACAATGTGGATAGTCAGTAGTCAGCCCTCTGCTGAATCCAGACATTGTGGCTGTCACTAAAAAAATAAGAATGCATCCATCTGGCCATTTGTGCAAGGGACTTGGAGGGCCTCCCTGCCTCCATCTCCACTGCATACTGCCACGGACTGTTGGGGTAATCTGTGGCATCTTCATAGTGGCCTCCAACTCCTCATGCTCCTCTCCTGTTACTTGGGTAGATAAATCACCTAGTTGTGTATAAAATTGCTGGTCATTTATGTCTTCCTCCTCATCCTTATCCTCCTCCTCTTCATCCTCCACAGGGCTCAGGTGGCTATGAGATTTAGTTGCCATGTCTTCTATCCCCTCACCAGGTTGCAAAGGAATGGAATGCCATCATTCATCCTGTAGTTTAGCTGACTGACAAATAAAGTGGCCTCTTCAAAGGGCCTGAGCAAACGGCATGTGTCATGCATGAGCCCCCATTGGCTAAAGTGGAAGTTACACCAGGGAGCATACCTGTCCGTTTGCTGCATTAATAATAGCTCTTGCAGTTCAGTGGAAGACTTGAGGAACCTGGTGAAAATGAGATTGAAGACATACGGTATGCAGGTCACATGGTCCAGCCCTCCCTGATGCAGCACAGAAAAAATGTACATGTCGTTATCAGTAACCATGGTGAGGAGATAGCCTGAGTTTGATCTCTTTATTGATGATGCAGGGCAGTTTCTCCCCACTGTGGCTCCGTTTTGCCAGGCTGACAAGGTGTAGAACCACATGACAACACTTAGTTTTGCACAGGTGATATGCTGAATTACCACTATCAACTGTGCCTAGAGGGGAGGGTGAGGACAAGGTGGAGGATGAGAAGGCAAAGGAGGACATTGATGCATAAATGCCAGCATTACAATACAGAAGGGGCACTGCCATCACCTGTCCAAGTTGATTTTCAGGCTTCATATCTCGCTATCCACTAAAGCTTTGAACGTGAGACTACCATCATTTTATAGACAATCATCTTGTCTATCTCCTACATGAATTGGACTTAAAACTATGTAGCATATGATTAGTTATGCTGATTTGTAATCTGTAATCTGATTTTGTAATGTAATTTCATTGTTACTGTTTTGCTCCTAAAATTAAAAATTTTTAATTTAATTTTTGTAAATCCACCTTTGCCTTTCAACACTGCCTGAATTCTTCTGGGCATGCTTTCGATCAGATTCAAGCATGTCTAGACAAAAATCTGTTCCCAGGTCTCTTCTACATATTCCCAATATTGGTGCATACTGCTCGACTTGGATACGAATACAGGTTTTTGTACCCACAACTGTTAGATTGGTTTGAGGTCTGGGGACTGTGGGGGTCAATCCAGGACCTTTACTTTGCTGTAATTGATTCAGTTCTTCGCCAATCTTGACGTATTCTTCAGATTGTTGTCCTGCTGGAACGTTATGTCGTCCTTTTCATACCCATAGTAAGATGTAACTTGTCTTGAAGGATATTCACAAAAAACTCAGCATTGAGATGACTATCAATCCTGGTCCAGTATCCAATTTCTTTGGCTGTAAAACAATCCAATATCATCAGGATCCTCCACCAAACTTGACAATTCTCTCAATTTCTCGATCCAAGTTCTGTAATGCATGTGGCACAATGCTTACATGGACGTCTATGATCTCACTATTATAAAGCATATGAGCCACCTCCACTGCCAAGTTTGTCATGCCAGAACTGAAAGACCTTTTGATGAGCCAACTTGTTGACTCCTATATTTTGCCTGGATGTCCACCTCTTGGCTTTGGAACGGTTAGGCGGACTTTATTTCATTATGCAGTTTGGAAATTTTCTTGGCCGAGAAACTACTGGGGATACTGTGGGGGCATTTTTATTATTGAGCACAATATAGAGGGCTCTTCTGCTAATGGAGGCATTCTTGAGGAGCATTATCGCTGTTAGGAGCACTGCATTATTATAGGTGGGACTTTGAGAAGCACTATTACTATTGGGGAGCTATTTGTATAGCACTATGATTTCTTCAGGACAGTATTTGGGTGCTTTGGGAAGCACAGCAGCATAGTATTGGGGGTAGAGGCAGGATAGCACTGTTGGGGCACCAGGTTGGGGAGAATTATAGAAATTTAAGGAAACTTAGATATTTGTGTGATAAACTCTGCAGAGATGAGACATGGCTGAAAGAAGTTATCATGGAGAAGATGAGGAAAGAGAATGTCTACATCAGAGTAGGAGACATCACTCAGGCAGCAGAAAAGCTAGAATTGGCCCTGGCTGCTGTGTCAACAAGGAGGTGGAGAGGGAGAAGAGTGATTCTCCTCCCACTATTCTGCACTGTTGTGCTAAGTACTAAGCTGATTGTCGGAGTAGTAGTGTGTGGGAATTGTCACACTCAATGACAGGCACCAGCACAATCAAGGAGGTAGCAGGAGCTGCTGAATGACGTGACACACTGTCTCTGACATGACATCAGTGAGCAGACAGTTGCATGAACTGATGAAAGCAGCGCCTAACTTATTAGGATGTGCACCTAACTCCATTGTGATTCTTAGTAACACTGGCATAGGCTTTCATATAAGTGTGTATGTGTATTGGGGAGTTGTGAGGGATAGCTGATGGCCTAGGGAGTATTTGTCGGTTAACTACTGTAGGTACATTATATGCACGTCAATGGAGATGGGGGGTGCGGTGGCACTAAAGTGTCTAGGGCAGCAAGAACTCTACATACAGCCATTTCAAAGTAAATGGTGCTTTAATCACAGATTGGCATAATCACAGAGCGATGTTTCGATTCAACTCGTAACAGGTGTTATACTATATATCGTGAGTGGCTGGCTGGGTTATACTATACTGTATGCTTTCAGGGTCTGGAGGTGTTATACTATATACTGTATAGGGCTGGGAGTGCAATACTATACAGTTTGGGGTTTATAGTGTATACTATTTGTTTAATGTAATTAAAACTATTATATGTAATTATATTTGTTTTGATTTACTAAATTTACTGAATGTGACTGTTAGTACAATACTGTTTTGGGGTCCTACTTTTAATTTTGCTCAGGGCCACATTTTGTCTAAAACTGACCCTGCCCATAAAAATGATAGGAGTTACAGAAACAGCATACTGTAGCTCCCTTTCATATCTATGGAAGCTACAGAAACAGCATAGTACAGTTGGTTCAACTAATCCCACAACCCTGGCTAACCCTGGATGGCACATAGAATGGATATTCCAATCTCTGTTATAAATGGTTGAGGTTGAAATGCCCCTTTACATGTTATATGGTAATTATTTTTCTTATACTTCATAGAGCCTATACTCCATATTGTGCAGGTACTACAAATAAGACCTGGTTCAAACCATCACTTTTTTGCATTGCTCTTCTCCATTAGAGGACCATAACAATGTAATTAAAGGAAGTGCCAGATAGCTCACATAACTGACCCAAATAAAACTTAAGATACTTCACTGACTACAATGGAGTGCGTTCAGTTTCCATTCGGAATCCTATTTTTTTTATTGGACAAACAAGTCCTGTCTTTTTAATGGAATCTGCGGCGGATGCCATGAACCGAGCCTCCAACGCAGATGTGAACTAGCTCTTACCAGAATTATTCTAGAGATTGATAATAATTCCAGTGGTCAGACCTACTACCAGTCAGCAAGTTATTGCATTATTAGTAACAACATACCCTAACTTATATTCAAAAGGAAACTCTTTAAAAATAGAATAATTTGTATCAATAATTGTTGCCGTATGCTCTTCACTAGTAATACAAATTAACAATACTTCACGATTGATAATACTCCTCATGAGAAATAATTGAATTTGAATTTTCAGATCACAGTTCAGAATACATAGCTAATGCCTTAACTAGAAAATACGTATTATATTTCGCAAATCAAGCTACATTGTACAAATACAAGCAGTGCTCCCAACACATCAAGTCCAAAGGTGAATGAACCACCACTACCTAGAACTTTTATTGTAAGCTTAGCACTCATTAAAACTAATAACTATCCTTTACCCACTGATAACAACATTTTGCTCAACAAGGCATACAAAGTAATTACAATCTACGATTCGGTACAAAATTGGTCATTGCACTTCTCTTTCCTAAATGCCAGACATTTGATAAAACCTTTTCAGTTAAAAAGTAAAAAAAAAAACAAGCTAAATGTCCTCTAATGAAGTGTAATAGGACTTGTTTAATACATTCTGGTAAAAAGTACTGTAATACGGTTTTCACTCATGGCAAAGCATTTATATATACAGCACGTATAAATATTAAAAATCATGTATAACCAAAACAAAATGATAAATGTGGGCCTTTATGTTTATGATCATAATAGTTTTCATAAAAGAAACAAAATATGCTGCTGCAGATTGAACGGGTGACTTCTGAATAAAACTTACTATATAGTAGTGATATGTATAGTACAATAGTATAATGAATTTACTAAATAGTACAAAAAATGTAAGTCACAATGTGCTGTTCTTCATTTGAAGTATCTTTGAACTAGGATACGGCGTTATGTATGCGATCTGTGCCCACTGTTGCTCCCACTGCTATTCATCCAGCAGTCTGGATCTGCTGACACTCCTCTGCCCTTAAGCAGCAGGCCCAGATGCCAGAGTCCCATGTGTCTCTCTCTGTCAGACTGCCTCTTACCATCAAAGGTCTCTCTTTCCTGTCTTTAGGGCTAACACGCACCCCCTAATTGTTCCCCAGACCAATGCTGACCACTTCTGGGTATATAAAACACCTTCCTCTTTGGGTTTCTGAGCAATATGATTACCTAGCTGGCTAGTTCCTGCAATGGTGTGCTGTTCCATTTGTCTACCAATGTACCGACTTCTGCTTAATTCCTCACTGTTCCTGATTCTTTGCTTGATTATTGTATTGACTCTTCTCTGCCTGCCGTGACCTTTGGACTGTTTCACATATTCACTTCTGCCTGTCCTGACCTTGGCCTATTATTGCACCAGTGTTTCTTGACCCCTATGAGTCAGCAGTAGTGTCAAGGTTGGGATAAACAGACAACAGAGGAGCGTGTGCCCTGAGCTTACCCAACCCTCTGTCCCTGCCTATTGCCTCACCCACGCTAAACCATGGGGCGACAACCACGAGGACTGCGAAATACACTGTATAAGGTGCAGGGAACAGGGACAACAAACAAGAGACGAACAAAACACAGAAGAAATGTCAGCTAGCCGTGTCAGAAACCAGAGATAACGCCAGTACAAAATCGGAAGACGGTAGAGTAGTCAGATACAAGCCAAGGGTCAAATCAGCAGTCAAGATACACAATACAACGCAAGCAGGAATAGCAAGGAATTGCAGAAACCAGCAAGGAGCAGAGAGAAAGATAGGTATATAAGCAGGAAGATATCCCACCCCCAGGTTCTGAATGGACCAGATTCAGAGAAGCCACTCAGCCAGCACCTGAGTATTAACCCTGAGTAGACAAATCAAACATGAAGCTGGGCGTTGGCTCTAAAACAACCCACAGTGTGAACATGGTTCAAGGCAAGGCGTAGGCACTAAACAGAAACACACAAAAACTCAGAATACCAAGCAAAACATAGACCCTATGTTCTCCGATGACCAGACCTGACAAGTAGAGATGAGCAAGCACTAAAATGCTCGGGTGCTCGTTATTTGAGTCGAATTTTTCCCGATGCTCGGGTGCTCATTTCGAATAACAAACCCCATTGAAGTCAATGGGAGACTCAAGCATTTTTTGCAGGGGACCAAGGCTCTGCCTAGGGAAGGCTGGGTGAAAACCTAGAAACCTCAGAAAATGATGGAAACACCACGGAAATGGACAGGAAACAGCAGGGGCAGCATACATGGATGCCTCTGAGGCTGCCTAATCGTACCATTACCCCACATTCTGGCCAACAGCCTTGGGGTGACCCTCAAGACAATTGTGCTGACCCAGACCAAGATGGGCAAGGCACATGCGCTGGCACATGTTAGGAAAGCACCCAACTAGGTGCAAAGAAGGTCCATCACCGCCTGCGGGTGACACCACTGCCCATGCTGGCACTGCTGTCCTATCCCCTGCCCAACGACGCAGGCATAAGCCTGACACAGCGTGGTGACAGCGTGGTGGTGACACCAATAAGTGACCAAGTTAGATTGAGGTAGCAGGTGAACCACCCAAAAATTTACCCTGACACAGCATGGCGGTGAACCCAGAGTGACCAAGTGAGACTGAGGTAGCAGGTGAAGTACTTAAAATTTTACCATGACACGGAATGGCGGTGAACGTCAGACGCCGCCTGCATGAGATTAGGGATAGACCTGCTGTCTGTCAGGGAGAGTGTTAGGGCCTGAATTTAGATGTTGGTTAGGCAGGAATCACCCACAAAGAACGCAACAGCCCTTCTAAGGGCTACAAGCACCTTTTTTTTTGTCTCCTCCTGGCTGCTGCATGAGATTAGGGATAGAGCTGCTGTCTGTCAGGGAGAGTGTTAGGGCCTGAATTTAGATGTTGGTTAGGCAGGAATCACCCACAAAGAACCCAACAGCCCTTCTAAGGGCTACAAGCACCTTTTTTTTTGTCTCCTCCTGGCTACTGGCTGGGACTTATAGTGCAGCTACCTCCATCTTGGCTGCACACTGTTAGGGTGTGAAATTAGAATGTGGTTAGGCAGGAATCATCCACAAAGAACCCAACGCTCCTTCTAAGGGCTACAACAACCTTTTTTTTTGGCCTCCTCCTGGCTGCTGGCTGGGACTTGTAGTGCAGCGACCGCCATCTTGGCTGCACATTGTTAGGGCGTGAAATTAGAATCTGGTTAGGCAGGAATCATCCACAAAGAACCCAATGCTCCTTCTAAGGGCTACAACAACCTTTTTTTTTGGCCTCCTCCTGGCTGCTGGCTGGGACTTGTAGTGCAGCGACTGCCATCTTGACTGCACACTGTTAGGGCGTGAAATTAGAATTTGGTTAGGCAGGAATCATCCACAAAGAACCCAACGCTCCTTCTAAGGGCTACAACGACATTTTTTTTTTTGTCCTCCTCTCGGCTGCTGGCTGGGACTTGTAGTGCAGCTACCGCCATCTTGGCTGCACACTGTGCACAGCGACTGGTGGCAGAAAGGGGACAGCACATGGTCCACACAGACCACAATGAAATAGCCCAAAGTCCTCTCAGTACTCATTTTTGCTGCTGCTTTACCTTGGCTTGCTGGGATCTGTAGTGCAGTCTTCAGAATACGTTTTTTCTCTCTGTTATATATACTACAGTCCAGTGAACAATTATGTTGTGTGCTGTACAGTAGGTCAGTCTAGGGTATACGTTTTTTCTCTCAATTAGATATCCTACAGCGCAGTGAAATATTCTGTCGTGTGCTGCACAGTAGCCGGAGTGTAGAAAATATATGTTTTTTCTCTCAGTTATATATACTACAGTGCAGTGAAAAATTATGTTGTGTGCTGCACACTAGCCGGAGTGTAGAAAATATACGTTTTTCGTCTCAGTTATACATTATACAGTGCAGTGCAGAATTCTTCCATGTGCTGCACACTAGCCGGGAGTCTAGAAAATATACATTTTTTTCTCTCATTCATATATCCTACAGTGCAGTGAAAAATTGTGTGGTGTGCGTTATACTAGCGGCAGTCTAGAGAATACGTTTTTTCTCTCAGATACATTTAATACAGTCCAGTGAAAAATTATGTGGTGTATGGTACACTATCCGCTGTCTAGAGAATACGTTTGTGGCCTCAGATATTAATTCGACAGTTTAGTAATTACACAAAATGTTGAACCCAAGGGCTAAGGGTCGAGGACGTGGGCATCCAAGTGATGTAGGGGGGCAGAGGCCGTGGTCCTGGGCAGGGTGACACAGTACCTACTGATGAGGGAGCAGTGGAACGCCACAGAGTTTCGCTCCCTAGCTTCATCTCGCAACTTACAAGGTCACGTGGTACACTACTATTGAAACCACAACAGTGCCAACAGGTGATGATGTGGATAGCGGATAATGTGTCCAAGTAATTTATCCACCACCCAGTCTTCCACACAGTCCACCCACTTTAGCCAAGGGAGTAGACCTCTGGCTCCTCCAGCTCAACCTCCTTCCCCCCAGCCTGCCCCTTGTTGGGGTGTGGGAGTCGTTGCCGTTAGAAACAGTCCTCACTCAGGTCTTGGCTCAGTTTTATTTTTGAGCAAAAACAAAACAAATTAACAAAAACAAAGTTTCAGGAGAATAATGGGTTAAGTAGCAGCTACCTTAGGATCAAGTAGCACCCCAGCTCTCAGCCCATCCAGTCTGAACTGAAGATCCCTCCACCTACATACAAGTGCACTTATATACAATTTACCAGTTCCCAGAATCCATCAGTCTTAAAGGAACATGCATTTGGTTTAAAACAGAAATATTGCACATAAATCATACATTAAACTACATAAAACACAAAGCATTCTAGCTGTCTCCTTTTAAAATAAAAAAAGGAGCTTACGCTCTATATACATTTTACCAAATTATACCAAACATAACATAAGAACATAAACCCACTAGGTTTGGCTGCAGTTGTACCTCACCTGGCAATAATTAGCAGCACCCTATATAAACCCAGCACACCCTATCCTCAGGTTTAGTCTCCTGCAGGTAAGTAGCTAGTAATGCTGTGTGTTTGGCGGTGGGGAATACTGAGCTAGTTTGTGTGTGGAAATGGTAGTGGGCAGAGACAAAGGTTTGCTGGCCAGCATGTGGAAAAAGATAGAGAAAGATACATACATACAGATAGACAGACTTGCTCACTATTAACCCCTCAACACCCCTCCCACGGAAAATATGGATTCAGATCCGGCATACTCACAGGAAGTCTTTTCAGGACCTAACCCAAAGACACAAACCACTGCTCAACAGCAACCTGAGCAGTTGCTCTGTCCCGATGCCCAAAATTTAGAACTTTCGCAGTCTGTGGGTGATGAGAGTGTGGACTTAGTGCAAGTAGTGCGTCAAAAGGTGTCGGATGATGATGAGACACGGTTGTCAGACATTGACGTTGTTGTCAGGGCAGTAAGTCCGAGGGGGGAGCAGAGTGAGGAATCGGAGGAAGAGCAGGTGGATGATGAGTTGACTGACCCGAGCTGGGTTGGAAAGCCTGGTCAAGACAGTGCTTCGGAGGGGGAGGAAAGTGCAGCACCAGAACAGGTTGGAAGAGGCAGTGGGGTGGCCAGAGGGAGAAGCAGGGCCAGAGCAAGTAGATCAGCAACTGTTTCACGTAGTGAAGCTCCCGTGCCGAGCCTAGATGTTCGCAAGTCTGGAGGTTTTTAAAGAATGTGAGGATGACAGACGGACTGTGGTGTGCAACCTGTGCCACACCAGGATCAACAGGGGAGCCACACTACTACACTACCAGCATGCGCAGGCATATGAGTGCTAAACACACGACTTATGGAACAAGCGTTCACCTCCTGTGTCACACCACTGCTCCTACCCTTTTCACATACTGGCTCAGCGAGTCAACCCCGCCCAGGACCCGGCACAAGCGCCTCCCGCCCTACTACCACCCTTCACCTCCACGATCTCACACCCTACACCAATGTGTCCCAGCGCAGCCTTCAGCTGTCTTTACATCAGACATTGGAGTGCAAACGCAAACGCAAATACAATTACACCCACCCACATGCACAAGCCCTAAACGTCCACATTTTAAAACTGCTGAGCCTGGAGATGCTGCAATATAGACTGGTAGAGACTGAGGCTTTCAAACCTGATGGCGGTGGCTGTCCTCGTACTTGGTCCCCCACTATTTTTCACGATGTGCCGTCCCAGCCCTACACAGAACATGTCAGATAACATCATCCGTGCCCTGACCAACGCGGTTACTGAGAAGGTCCACCTAACCACGGACACGTGGACAAGTGCTGGCAGGCAGGGACACTATATCTCCCTGACGGCACATTGGGTTAACTTGGTAGAGGCTGGAATCGAGTCTGACCCTGGGGCCGCTCATGTAATGCCCACACCAAGGATTGCGGGGCCTACCTCGGTCATGGTTTCTCAGACTTATTATGCCTGTTCCTCCAACCCCTCCTCCTCCTACTCCCAAATACAATCTGTAAGCACGGCGCCTTCAGTCGGTAGCTCTAGGCGCAGCAGCACTGCCGTGGGTAAGCGCCAACAGGCGGTGCTGAAACTGCTGACCTTAGGTGACAAGAAGCACACCACCCAAGAGCTGTTACAGGGCATCACGGCGCAGACCGATCTTTGGCTGGTGCCGCTGAAACTCAAACCAGGCATGGTTGTGTGTGACAATGGGCGTAACCTGGTGGCGGCTCTGCACCTCGGCAGGCTCACACATGTGCCATTATACACCAATACTATTTCCCAAAGTAACAACAACCCATATAAACACTGCATATAAAACCTGCCTGGCCCACGTGTTCAATCTTGTGGTTCAGCGGTTCCTTAAGACCTACCCCAATTTGTTTGATTTGCTCACCAAGGTGCGACGCATCTGTGCGCATTTCTGCAAGTCAACCACAGATGCTGCCACTCTCAGGGCAGTGCAACGGCGCTTACGACTGACAGATCACTGACTGTTGTGCGACGTGCCCACACAATGGAATTCCACATTACTAATGTTAGCCAGGGTTTACCAGCAGCGAAGAGCTATTCTAGACTACCAGATGACAACTTCCACAAGAACTGGTAGTCAGGTTAGTCAGCTTCTTCAAGTGTACAATGAGGAGTGGACGTGGATGTCTGATATCTGTCAGGTCTGTCAGGTGCAACTTTGAGGAGCCAACACAGATGGTCAGCGGCAATGTCGCCATTATCAGCTTCACCATCCCGCTGCTTTGTCTGCTGAAAAAGTCACAGCACAGCCATGAAGTCAGAGGCTTTGCTCTTGTCACAGGAGATGGGGAAGAAGAATACGTGCTTGATAGCCAGACCTCCCTTCAGGTCTGTTTCTCAGCACATATTGGAGGAGGAGGAGGATGAGGAGGAAGAGGAGGAAGAGAAGGAGACTGTTGGCGAGACTGAAGAGAGTACCTATGCTCATTCCTTCTTATCTGTTGAGCGTGTATGGGCTGAAGAGGAGGAGTTGGAGGAGGAGGAGGAAATGGAGAGTCAGCCTATTGAGGAGATTATTGCGTGTTGGGACTCTGGCGCACATGGCTGACTTCATGTTAGGCTGCCTTTCCCGTGACCCTCGCGTTACAAGCATTTTTGACAACACCGATTACTGGGTGTTTCACCCTACTGG
>ONZH01026082.1:0-22724 GCA_900303285.1 Rhinella marina | reverse complement strand
TTTTCACCTCCAGTAGAAGAGGAGATAATGCCAACTAAGACTCGGCCCCCTCTTACCCTGGGGCCCATAGCAGTCGCATGGTCTGCCGCTATTGTAGTTACGTCCCTGGCTGTATATGTACAGTAGAAGTTAGGTCTTTAAACATGGTACTAAGGAGCTGGGTGGGCACCATAGCCACTTGGTTTCTTCTGTTTTAAACACCCGGAACTAATGTCTGTGATCAGGGCCGTATTACCAACTAGGCACCGGGGGCATGATGCCTAGGGTGGCGGGTTGCGGGGGGCGGCACCCCGCCGGTTTAATCTATAATGATCTTGTAAAAAAAAAAAAAATAGTAAAACCATCCTGATTTTTTTTTTTTTCCCTTTCGGTGCTGTCGGGTGCGCTCACTAGCCTGCAGGAGGAGGGGGAGTGAAGCGCTGGTAGTGCTGTACAGTACTTACCCCTCCTCCTGCTTGCCGGCGCTGCTGTGTCCTGACTGCCTGCAGCGTCAGGACGTACAGAGGGCCCTCTGACCTGACGCTGCAGGAGGTCAGGTGACTTCAGCGCGGGCCCCTGGAAGAGGAGAGAGCGGGGACACAGCCAGGACCAGAGGTAAGTTGTTTTTTTTTTTTTTTTTGTCTGATCTGAGGTCTGAAGTGGGGGCCAAAAAGGGATCTGGACAGAATGGGGGGATCTGAAAAGTGGCAACAGAATGGGGGGATCTGAAATGGTGGGGACACAATGGGGGGGTCTGAAATGGTGGGACAGAATGGGGGAATCTGAAATGGGGGGGGATCTGAAATGGTGGACACAATGGAGGGGGGATCTGAAATGGTGGGACAGAATGGGGGGGTCTGAAATGTGGGACAGAATGGGGGGGTCTGAAATGGTGGGACATGAATGGGGGGTCTGAAATGTGGGGACAGAATGGGGGTGGGTCTGAAATGGTGGGACAGAATGGGGGGTGTCTGAAATGGTGGGACAGAATGGGGGGATCTGAAAATGCTGGACAGAATGGGTGGGATCTGAAAATGGTGGGACAGAATGGGGGGTCTGAAATGGTGGGACAGAATGGAGGGGTCTGAAATGGTGGGACAGAATGGGGGGGGTCTGAAATGGTGGGACAGAATGGGGGGGTCTGAAATGTGACAGAATGGGGGGGTCTGAAATGGTGGGACAGAATGAAATGGTGGGAAATGGGGGGGTCTGAAATGCTGGGACAGAATGGGGGGATCTGAAATGCTGGGACAGAATGGGGGGATCTGAAAATGGTGGGACAGAATGGGGGGTCTGAAATGTGGGACAGAATGGGGGGGTCTGAAATGGTGGACATGAAATGGGACAGGGGGGGTCTGAAATGGGTGGGACAGAATGGGGGGTCTGAAATGGTGGGACAGAATGGGGGGGTCTGAAATGGTGGGACAGAATGGGGGGTCTGAAATGGTGGGACAGAATGGGGGGGTTGGGGAATGGGGGGGACTGAAATGGTGGGACAGAATGGGGGGCGTCTGAAATGTGGGACAGAATGGGGGGGTCTGAAATGGTGGGACATGGGGGGATCTGAAATGGTGGGACAGAATGGGGGGATGGGGGGGATCTGAAATGGTGGACAGAATGGGGGGTCTGAAATGGTGAACAGAATGGGGGGGGTGGGGGGGGTCTGAAATGGTGGAACAGAATGGGGGGGTCTGAAATGGTGGGACAGAATGGGGGGATCTGAAATGGTGGAACAGAATGGGGGGGATCTGAAATGGTGGGACAGAATGGGGGGATCTGAAATGGTGGGACACAATGGGGGGGGTCTGAAATGGTAGGAACAGAATCGGGGGGGGATCTGAAATGGTGGGACAGAATGGGGGGATCTGAAATGGTGGGACAGAAATGGGGACCAGAAAGGGGGTCTAAAATTGGGGCCAGAAAAGGGGTTCTGATATGGGGCCAGAAGGGGGGTGGTCTGACATGGGCCCCAGAAAGAGAGTTCTATATGGGGGCCACAAGAGTATGATATGGGGCCAGAAGGGGGGGGGTATGATTGGGGATCTAATTAGGGGTCTGAAGGAGGTCTGATTAGGGGCCTGAAGGGTACTGACTAGGGGTCTAGAGGGGTCTGATTGGGGGTCTGGAGGCCTAATGACGTCTGATAGGGGGTCTGGAGGTCTAATGAGGGTCTGATTGGGGCTTTGGAGGTCTAATGAGGGTCAGATAGGGGGTCTGGGGTCTAATGAGGGTCTGATAGGGGGTCTGGGGGTCTAATGAGGGTCTGATTGGGGCTTTGGAGGTCTAATGAGGGTCAGATATGGGAGTTTGGAGGTCTAATGGGGGTCTGGAGATGGGGGGGTCTCATCTGGGGTTTGATATGGGAATCTGATCTGAAAGGTAAGGGGGGTACTGTTTTTCTGTGTGGTGCCATTATTTTCAGGGGGGCTGAGATGTGGAGAAGATGAGAGGATGATGGAAAAGTAGGAAAGTAAGATGTCTGTTTGTTGAACTCTTCAGAGACAAGGCACAGCTGAAAGAAGTCACCATGGCGGTCTGGTCTGACAGAAGAAGAGGAAAGAAAACGTCATCAGAGAAAATAAGTCACTGGATGTAAGAGGTACATATGTGGCGCTGTATGACCCTGTATGCTCTGTAGTGCTGTATGAAATGTTTTCCAAGTCTGTCTTTGAAGGGGTTGTCTTTTTTTTTTGTACGAGCGCTGCTTTCTCTGCTCTGTTTACTGCTCTTCACTGCAAATTCTATGGCGAGCAGGTGAACAGAGGAGAGAAAGCAGCTCTCATATGAGCTCTGCTGACACTGAGGACCCCAGCCGATCTGATATTGATGACCTATAGTGAGGATAGGTCATTAGTAGTAAAAAGAGGACAACCCCTTTAACAGTAGGACTGGAGGGAAGGGATTAGGTTGAGAATTTGGCATGGGGGAGCGTTTCAATATTTGCCTTGGGCATCAGAAAAGCTAGGTGCACCAGCGGCAGGTGGGGGGGGTACAGACTGAGGGTAGTTGGGTGTATGGGGATGGTGGGGTAGTTGGGCGGGGGATTAATTGGCTTGGCAGAGGACCATTTTCAGTATACAGGGGGTTGGGGGGGGGTAGGTCACTGTAATAAGTCCAGGAGGAGGCTACTATGGGGTTGGGGGGCTACTGAGGAGAGACTACTATGCTACTGTGGGGGGAGGAGGCTACTATGGGGGGTGAGGGGGCTACTACGGGGGGTGGGGTAACGAGGAGAGGCTACTATGAGGTGGGGGGGTGAGAAGAGGCTACTATGGGGGGTGGGGTAACGAGGAGAGGCTACTATGAGGTGGAGGGGTGAGAAGAGGCTACTATGGGGGGTGGGGTAACGAGGAGAGGCTACTATGAGGTGGGGGGGGTGAGAAGAGGCTACTATGGGGGGTGGGGGTAACAAGGCTACTATGGGGTGGGGGGTTCTAAAGGAGAGGCTACTATGCTACTGTGGGGGGAGGAGGCTACTATGGGGTGGGGGGGACTGAGGAGAGGCTACTATGCTACTGTGGGGTGAGGGGGCTACTATGGGGTGGGGGGCTGAGGAGAGGGTACTATTTGGGGGCGTGGGGGAATGGGTCACGTTGGGGGGGGGGCGTCATCACAGGGAGTGCCTAGGGCAGCATGAACCCTAAATACGGCCCTGTCTGTGATTAGCAATAACACCATCATAGACATTTCACTCAGTTGCTGTGGTCAGTTATGACCATGGCATCTGAGAGGCTTTTCCCCAGGAGTGATGTGCTCACAGGGCTCCAATGGCACCCCCTGTGCTGAGATCAGGGGGAGCCATTTGTTCCTTGTGTTAGCCTTGAGCTGTGTAAGGGCTCTAAGGCCACCACAGTAATAGTTCCTATAATAAAAATGAACAGTAAAATTTTTTTTTGCTTTGCTACATCCCAAAACACCCATACTATTAGAATATAAATCTATAAATGGCCGATTTTCTGTTTGTTGTTTTTTTTAACACTTCACCTTCCCAAAAAACGTAATAAAAAAATTATACAAACTGCAAAATAGTATCAATAAAAGCTACAGATTGCCCCAGAAAAATGAGCCCTTATACAGCTCTGTAGACATAGAGAGTTTGGGATTCAAAATACGGCAATTTATTAAGACCGGTGATTTAGACATCGTTCTTACTCTCGATGCGCTGCTGGTGGATTTGCCAAAGTTATGCGGATGCACCATCCTCTACATAACTTCTTCCAGTAGGCCGTGCTAAATACTAAAATTTACGCCAACTGCCTTGCTGGTGTTAAGTCGTTTTCCATGCCAAAAATTGGCATAGAAATTGACAAATGAGATGGACTTGTTAGCCCGCCCTCTTACCCGCCCATACCACATTCCTTTTTTCTGCACTTGGGAAAAGTTCCATGAGCGGCAAGAAGTTGCTGATTTTGCCACAAAAAAAAACATTTATGGCACTTATGGGCGGTCTACAGCGCTGCCTTATGCTGTTTTACAAACTAGGACAGTGCTAAAGATCGCCCATTAGTGCTGGTAATGTCACCGGACTCAATGCTAGGCAGAAGTCTCCACCTAGCATTCCTATACAGAAACCTGGTACGTCATCGGATCTAAATAAAAAGCTCTTAATCTGCGCGATACAGCCCACACCAAGGGAGAGCATCGGAGCATGAAATGCTCCAATGCTCCACTCATTCATGTTGAATGAGGGAAGAAGGGGTTATGTCCTGGTTCAGCTATGAACCCATACACCACCTTTAATGGACATCCTCCCATCCCGAACAGAACCATTAGTAGTGTGTAATGTAAGTGAAGTGCTGCCATGCCGTGTTAGGCTATGTTAACACAACAGGACTATAAGTAGCAGCATACTGGTAGCAGCACACTGCTTTATGCACAAAGACACATGTAAACAATGAAAAAACGGTTAAAAGTAGATTGCATTACTGCTATGCTTACTATATGAAAATTAGAAGCTCCTTGCTTACATTTTTGTTCAAAATTGTGTTGGGCCCATCTACCAACATCAGAGAGGCTTCCAACCGATGGAACTTATTGTATACTAGCAGAAAGACCCAGCTTCGCCTGGGTATATTTCATCTATTTCATTTAATGTTTCTGTGTGTCGTTGCAGAGAGAAAGTCATCCTCCCTCCCATCCCTGCAGCTGACAGAAATTGATTTTTACCTTCATTTTTTCAATCCCCATTGGCTGCGGAGTGGGAGGGGGCGTGGCCTGACAGTCGGGGCATGGTTTCACGAGATCTGGGGCGGGGTTTTAAGTCCTTCTTTTGAGGGTGGCATGAATTACAGGTCGATGACATGGTAATTTATGAGGACCTGCAATGGGTAGCAGTGGAAAAAAACATCTTTTATTAGTACTGAACGGTCGTAGTCTAAAATTAGTCTATTTCATCTACAATTTTTGTGTGTCGTTGCAGAGAGAAATTCACCCTCCCACCCCTGCAGCTGATTTTTTTCAATCCCCGTTGCCTGCGGAGTGGGAGCGGGCGTGGCCTGACAGTGTTGGGGGAGTGGCTTAGCAAGATGCTTCGAACGGTTGTAGTCTGAAATTAGTCTATTTCATCTAAAATTTTGTGTGTCGTTGCAGAGAGAAATTCACCCTCCCACCCCTGCAGCAAATAGAAGTTTATTTTTTTCTTCATTTTTCCAATCCCCATTGGCTGCAGAGTGGGACAGGGCATGACCTGACAGAGTTGGGGGCGTGGCTTAGCAAAGCGCTTCGCATAGGTGATTTAATCTATTTCATTTAATGTTTCTGTGTGTCGTTGCAGAATGGCTGCGGAGTGAGAGGGGCGTGACCTGACAGAGTTGGGGGCGTGGCTTAGCAAGACACTTCAAACAGTTGTAGTCTATAATTAGTCTATTTTCTCTAAAATTTTGTGTGTTGTTGCAGAGAGAAATTCACCCTCCCACCCCTGCAGCAAACAGAAGTTTATTTTACCTTTAGTTTTTCAATCCCCGTTGGCTGCGGAGTGGGAGGGGGCGTGGCCTTACAGAGTTGGGGGTGTCGCTTAGCAAAGCGCTTCGAATAGGTGCAATTGATCTATGTCATTTAATGTTTCTGTGTGTCGTTGCAGAATGGCTGCGGAGTGAGAGGGGGCGTGGCCTGACAGAGTTGGGGCGTGGCTTAGCAAGACGCTTCGAACGGTTGTAGTCTATTTCATCTAAAATTTTTGTGTGTCGTTGCAGAGAGAAATTCACCCTCCCACCCCTGCAGCAAACAGAAGTTTATTTTTACCTTCATTTTTTCAATCCCCATTGGCTGCGGAGTGGGAGGGGGCGTGACCTGACAGAGTCGGGGGCGTGGATTAGCAAGACGCTTCGCATGGGTGGATTTAATCTATTTTATTTAATGTTTGTGTGTGTTGTTGGAGAAAGAAAGTCAACCTCCCACCCATCCCTGTTGGCTGCGGATTGAAAGGGGTGTGGCCTCACAGAGTCGGGGGTGTGGCTTAGTGAGACCTGGGGTGAGGGTTTTAAGTACTTCTTTTAGGGTGGCCTGAATTAAAGGTCGATACCATGCTTATTTATGAGGCCATGCAATGGGCAGCAGTGGAGGAAAACATCTTTTATTACTACTGAACTGTAGTAATAAAAAAAAACATAAGTTATATTTATGGTAACCGGAATACCTTTAACAGTGTCAGTAAATAGAAATGGATGAGATCCTCAGCTGCTGATAATTACCTGGTTGTTATGGAAACCTGCCCTCCCTGTGTGTGCCTTTGCAGAGAATGGCAGTTGGAGTTTAAAACCAAAGTTCCCAGTTGTAATGTTGGCTAATGGAGATCATATTTTGGGAATATCTCAGGAACGGTATGTCCAAGAGAGATGAGACCTGGTCTAAAACCTTCCCGGACACCTGATGTACCTGTGTGCCGAATTTGGTGAAAATCGGTCCAGTAGTTTGGTCGCGCATAGAGAACAGACAGACAGACAGACAGACAGAAACTCATTTTTATAATATTAAGAGATTAAAAAAAACTTGCATCCCTTGGCCTACAACATTCAGGGCAATGTAGAATCCAGCTATATTATACTCTAATTAAAAAAAAAATAGACAGATGGGCAGGGAGTGTACAGTCTGAATAGGGGAAGCCACTCTCCCAAATATAACATGTGAAAGACAATTAGACCAGCACCTACAAAGGGGGGATTCAGGTGCAAGATACCATTGCTGCAATATGAAAGCAAACAAGGACTTAAAGCAGCACAGTTAAAAAAAAGTGACAAAATTGACCGGAAATTGACAAAATATAAATTTGTAATATGGCTGGTAATATCTATCTATCTATCTATCTATCTATCTATCTATCTATCTATCTATCTATCTATCTATCTATCATCTATCTAGTGTAATAATAAATAATAAAAAGTAACCTGGCTTCATAGGAAACAAAGGTAACAGCCTAGGAATGGAATAAAGGAACAAAATACAGGCACGTACAAGACAGTCTCCCCTTTCAAATAAAAAATAGAAACAGAAAAGCATATAGAAGAGAAGGTCACCAACTGAATTATCAATAGAACTGAGAAAACGAGTGAAAGAGAATGCAGAACCGTAGAAAATCATACAGTGTTATTCAAAGAGAATATGCAGTGCCCTGAAATACACTGCAAAACCTTGAATGTGTTAATATCATTGTATTTCATGTAATATGTGCATGTACTACAAATCCCAAAAGGTTGTATAGGGAGTGGAAGTTCCCATGAGGCTAGACAGGGCTGGCTCCACCCTTCTTCTCTAGGAGAAAGATTCTGGAATTAGGGCTCATGCACACAAACATATTTTTTTCCATGTCGGTTCCGTTTTTGTTTTTTTTTGCAGACAGTATGCAGAACCATTCATTTCAATGGGTCCCCCCAAAAAATGGAAGTTACTCCGTGTGCATTCAGTTTCCATATGTCCGTTCTGCAAAAAAATAGAACATGTCCTATTATTGTCCAAATGACGGACAACGATAGGACTGTTCTATTAGGGCCAGCAGTTCCGTTTAGCAAAATACGGAATGCACGCGGACGCTAAATACATACGGTCATGTGCATGAGCCTGACTATTGCGGAGAGAACACCTCGGAGCAGCTCCTGGAGGTAGATTCCATTCCCCTACAGCCCACAAGCAACTTATGTGCCAGGCATCAAAAGAGGTCTACAGAAGGTTTAGCTGACTGAAAGGGATTGCAGACTGATTTGGCAAAGAAGGTTATCGCTGCTAATCAGGCTATAGCCTTCTCTGCATGTGGTGGAAACACTGTAATCTTTAAGCTGCACACCATAAACAAAGGGCAGGAGGGCCTCCTGTTCAGAGACTGTATTCCTCTGAGGATACTGTGGATATCATATATATAGCGGAAGTGCATTCCTTTAGGCCAGAAAAAGGAGAGATTGACAAGTGTGATTGAGAGAGAGAGAAACTAGGCTCGATATACAACCTTTGGCAACTACTTGAATCGACTGTAAAGACTGGATTTCATGTGAATAGTGCTTGTGTGGATCACCTGCTGAGCAGCTTCAGTGAAGTACTGCGGATCTGTTATACCAACGCCAGTCTCATCACTATACCACACTACATTTGCGCCTCAAGGTGCTGGCATCACAACAACAGGGCTCCTGCCTCACACTGTAAAACAGCAACATCAAGGGCACCATCAGGCAGGAGAACCCTAGAACCAGAGTGTGCCCCGAAGGGAATTGGTGCGCCCTTACTGTCACTGCACACCAGCCACCCAGTGAGCTTCAGAGCTTCAGGAAACCATGAGTGTGACTACTGCACCCATCCGGCCACCCACACTCAAGGTTGCCCTGCAGCCCAGTTGCTGCAAAAACATTCCTCATGAAGAAGCATAGTTGCAAGAAATGGAGTCATACAGTTAGCATACAAGTGCAAACTAAATAAAGTACAATAAAAGGCAAGATGGGAATTTGTCAAGACCAAATTTGGTCTCGTTTTGTGGGTTGGAACAGTCAAATTTCTTTGTTCTTTCAAATTTTGGTAAAGGACCCGTCTGATGTGTGGAGTAGTAATGAACATGACTGACCTTCCATGTGCAATTAATATACATTATTATTGTTCTGCGGTACAGAGAGAGACACAATTTTAAGAGCAATTCTCCATAGAGCATATACAAAAGAGGAAGAAGCTTGCTTTTAAATCTATTTGTTTCAGTGAAGAGTCCTTTGTTAATGATGGTATTCATTCATTCATTCCTTTCAGGTCCCAGAAAGGCATTGCAGAGTAACTTCCTTGGAGATGCATACAGATGCCGAAACTCATACTGCTGCTCTACAAGAATGTTAACAGCCCTATTTGCTACGTCCTTATTATGTCCACAGCGTGGTTAGAATTTCCTTGCTTAAAGGGGTTGGCCACTTTCTGGCTACTTTTGACCAATGTGCATGTAAGATGGCTATATGGCACTTACTAATATAACCATTGTTGATATTCTGTGCCATTTGCTGTATTTCATAAGCGATGTCCCTTTGTTAGGCAAATCTTCTTTGCTGTCTGCTCAGAGGTCCTGTCTATAAGATGGCTGCTGATGGAGGGTCATGTGTCACGTGCAGGTGTGGGGGGGAAAACCAAACCAAGCGTAGGAGGGAAAGGAGATTAGGCCTAGAAACTAAAGAAGGAAGATGGACACCTCCTACAGGAAACCCTGGCTCAATTCCTGTCTATCTACCAGTATGAACAGTTCATACACAGGAACCTAAACACCGAACTGACCCTATAGGACCCTGGAACTAATGACAGGAATGAGTCTACCTGTTCCTCCAAAAGGAAGGACGAACAGGAGTCTCCCTAAGGCCTAATAACAAAACACACAGAAGGGAAAAGGAAACTTATCTTTCAGTAAAGAAATGGAAGCTCCAGGATTACAGCTGAAAACCAAACTGTTGCACAGCACAACAACAACTGAAGCTATAAACCGCTATTAACAGCTCATTTTCAGAAAAGGAGGTGACAGGTTCCCATTAAATACATTCTATTAGTAATAATATTGGTATGGCTATATCTAATTATACAAACTACATTTGTGAGATCGGAATACCCCTTTAAGTTGTCTGATCGATTTGCAAGTGATAAAAAGCAGCTTGTGTCTTTCAGGGAAAGTAGCAAATTATTATGCTGAAATACGCCTAAATTAGGCATATTTGAGGCGCAGATGGTAATCTGCGACTTTTCCCCTCTCACACCAGGTCTCAAATTGTGGACATGGCATGGGTGGAGAAGAGGAAGTGCTGGCAGGAGTGTCTCATTCATAATTTTCTACACCTAGTTTAGGCATAGAAAATGGTCTAAATTTAAGACAGCTTGGAAGTTGTCTTACATTTAGAACTGACGCTGGATGTGCCAAAGTTATGGAGACACGGATGCCTCTTCATAACTTCGGCAGATTCATCGCCAACTATAGGGGTTTATTAAGACTGGCATCTAAAATGCCGGTCTTAATAAATGACCCCCTATGTTTTTGTCTCAGACCTCACTCTTCGGGGTCAGAGCAACAGAAAGTAGGTATTATTATTTCTCTCCAGCAAGGGGATCCCCAGGAATGGCCATTCTCCCTTCCCTCTGACTCTTTTGAGCTGCCTTCTGTTGATAATTTTTTTCTGCACTTAATTTACTTCATAATGAACCTGGCAGGGCTGACAGAGTCCTTTTTTTTTTTTTTTGCTCCATCGGGGACACAAACCTGTCAAAGAATATTGTCCAGATTTTCATAAATGGTGTGTTACTGTCCAATGAAATGACCCCGTTCTGAGATCCCAATTCTGCTAGGGTCTTTCTGACACACTTAAGGACTTTCTAGTGAGTTGTCCTTCACCTGCTTCTCTTGACGAGGCCATAACGTTAGTGTGCGTTCAGACAGACGACTAAGAGAATATAGAAAGGAACGCACATCCACATTCATTCCAGTTTCCAGTCCAGATTTACCATCCACCAAATAGTTTTAGACGCTGGTCTTAATAAAGCCCTGCACTGGCGGTGGATTCGCCGCAGTTTGTCGGCCCGTTCTCACTTTTTAGACCTGCTGTGCGTGGGGAAAAGTCACAGATTGAGATGAAAAGGTCCTAATTATAGGCATGTTTCTGTTTAATAAATGACCCCCTATGTTTCTATTGTGGTGATGCTGGCCCTCTACAACAGTCCTGTCCTAAACGGCCAAGAAATACCTCAGTACCCAGGTGGCTCTCGGGAAGGTCTTAGGTCCTACTTCCACAGATCCTTAAAAAAAACTTCCTCACACCATAATAGAATTCTATGACGGCATGCACCACGGAAACCTATAAGATGCATTCCATATTGCATTCCGTCATGGCTAGCATAGACTTCTATCATGATGGATGATGCACACCGTCTTAGAATTCCGTTATGGTCTGTGGTAACGGAATCCATTACAGAATTCTTAGATAACCCGAACGCCGAACTTGAAAATTGCGTTCAACACTAGTTGCCACTATAAGTTGCCACTATAGATACCATACCCTTGGTAGTATTACATTACAAAACGTAGTATTACATGTTGACCGTCCAAATGAATTGTAATACTTGAATGAAACAACTTCTTCAAATCTAGAGATGCGACTTACCTCTCCATCTGTTGTGACTGGAGTTTAAAGATACATAGTTTCCTTTGGTATAGGACAAATCCACTACTAAATCACACAAGTGTCTATTTCCATAACAGTAGATGGTAAAAAAGAGGTTTCATTACATGCAGAGAGCAACACTAAAAGCATTTTCAAACCAATGGGTTAAGTGTGTAATCTATCTATCCATATGGCCTCACATTGTAAGAGTAGTCTTTTTCTATCACCTCCAAGTAAATGGCATGAGTCCAAGTTCATTCAGTCAATTCCTCTTTTCTCATTTAAATTTCCAGCTCTCAATAAATCCGTTTTCTTTTCTTTTCGCTTTTCTTTTTGCCATTGTTTTAGCAGTGCATCAGATGCACAAAAATTATGCCTAACTAATCAAGCCAAAAGACCTCCATGATGTGCTTTTTATCCACGTTAAAATCATTTTCATGCGCACGGGGCAACCACTGGGGCCTGTAGGCACACAATGCGCAGTTCTTTTTATCCGCTCCATCCATTAGCTTTACCTTGTACAAAGGAGATTCTGTTTCTCTTAGACATTTGTTGTGCATAGATAACTATAGTAACACTTGGCAATGTACTCTTCACTCTGATAAACTTGCATTAACTGTTCATGTTTAATACTCGAGGTTAGTTCATTTGGTTGTGAAGTTGCAGTAAGGACTTTATACTTATTGTTCAGGGAGAAAGCAACTTGACCATTGGTAGGAAAAAGGCTGAGGCATCTATAATACAATATGGGTATTTTTTTGCAGCCTTTGCTAAATAGGCACTAATAAGTTACCATATAAATTCACAATCAAGGTGCTACAGGACCACAGCCCACCACTTCTCCAAGGAATTCACAGGAGTCCAAGCTTCTAAAACTTAACAATGTAATTTTCAGGCTCACTGGGGCAGATTTACTAATCCTGTATAAGGGCTCATATACTGTGTGTGCCCCGTGCCCATATTTCGACCCGCATACAGCGAGTCCTCAATATACTCAATAAACCCCCTAGTATACCAGAGCCCATAGAAAATCTACTTCTAAACGAAATAGACGAGGTGGCAAATCATAATGAGGTCGTTATTATGGGGGATTTCAACTACCCAGATATAGACTGGAAAACTGAAACCTGTATATCTCATAAAGGAAACAGGTTCTTGGAAATAACCAAAGACAATTACCTTTCCCAACTGGTTCAGGACCCGACTAGAGGGACGGCCATACTGGACTTAGTATTAACCAATAGACCTGACAGAACAACAGATGTGCAGGTTGGGGGACACCTGGGAAATAGTGACCATAATATAATAACCTTCCAACTGTCATTCAAAAGAGGGAGGAACAAAAATACCAAACTTCAAAAAAAGCAAAATTTAGCCAACTAAGACAGGCCATAGGCCTAACTAACTGGGACAAAGTCCTCAAAAATAAAAATACAGCCACAAAATGGGATATTTTTAAAAGCATCCTAATATCTAATTGTGAGAGGTACATACCTCATGGGAACAAAAGTTTAAGGAACAAGAAAAAAACAATGTGGATAAACAGAACTGTAAAGAAAGCAATAAATGACAAACAGAAAGCATTTAAATCACTAAAACAGGAGGGGAGCGAGGAAGCATTGAAAAACTATAAGGAAAAAAATAGAATATGTAAAAGACAAATAAAAACAGCCAAACTAGAGACCGAGAGATTAATTACCAAAGAGAGTAAAACTAACCCTAAAATGTTCTTTAATTATATAAATGGTAAAAAGTATAAACCTGACGGTGTCGGCCCCTTACAGAGTAATGAGGGGGGAGTTGCAGAGAGTGATGAGGAGAAAGCAAAGCTACTAAATATCTTTTTCTCCACTGTATTCACTGAGGAAAATAAACTATCAGATGAAATGCAGAATATAAAAGTAAATTCCCCATTAAAAGTTCCCTGTCTGACCCAGGAAGAAGTAGAGCTGCGTCTTAAAAAGATTAAAATAGACAAATCGCCAGGACTGGATGGCATACACCCCCATATCCTAAGAGAATTAAGTAATGTCATCGCCAGACCCTTATTTCTGATATTTAAGGACTCTATACTGACAGGGAGTGTTCCACAGAATTGGCGCATAGAAAATGTGGTGCCAATATTCAAAAAGGGTCCAAAAACAGAGCCCAGGAACTATAGGCCGGTAAGTTTAACATCTGTTGTGGGTAAACTGTTTGAGGGTTTTCTAAGAGATGCTATCTTGGAGTACCTCAATGAAAATAAGCAAATTACTCCATATCAGCATGGCTTCATGAGAGATCGGTCATGTCAGACCAATTTAATCAGTTTCTATGAGGAGGTAAGTTCTAGACTGGACCGCGGCGAATCAATGGATGTCGTATATCTGGACTTCTCCAAAGCATTTGACACGGTACCACATAAAAGGTTAGTATATAAAATGAGAATGCTTGGCCTGGGAGAAAATGTCTGTATGTGGGTAAGTAACTGACTCAGTGATAGAAAACAGAGGGTGGTTATTAATGGTACATACTCAGATTGGGTCACTGTAACTAGTGGGGTACCACAGGGGTCAGTATTGGGCCCTATTCTCTTCATTATATTTATTAATAATCTTGTAGAAGGCTTGCACAGTAAAATATCAATTTTTGCAGATGACACTAAACTGTGTAAAGTAATTAACACAGAAGAGGACAGTACACTGCTACAGATAGATCTGGATAGACTGGAGGCTTGGGAAGAGAAGTGGCAGATGAGGTTTAACACTGACAAATGTAAGGTTATGCATATGGGAAGGAATAATGCAAGTCACCAGTACATACTAAATGGTAAAATATTGGGTAACTCTGACATGGAAAAGGACCTAGGAATTTTAGTGAACAGCAAACTATGCTGTAGAAACCAGTGTCAGACAGCTGCTGCCAAGGCCAATAAGATAATGGGTTGCATCAAAAAAGGCATAGATGCCCGTGATGAGAACATAGTCCTGCCACTTTACAAATCACTAGTCAGACCACACATGGAGTACTGTGTACAGTTCTGGGCTCCTGTGAACAAGGCAGACATAGCAGAGCTGGAGAGGGTTCAGAGGAGGGCAACTAAAGTAATAACTGGAATGGGTGGACTACAGTACCCAGAAAGATTATCAAAATTAGGGTTATTCACTTTAGAAAAAAGATGACTGAGGGGAGATCTAATAACTATGTATAAATATATCAGAGGTCAGTACAGAGATCTCTCCCATCATCTATTTATCCCCAGGACTGTGACTGTGACGAGGGGACATCCTCTGCGTCTGGAGGAAAGAAGGTTTGTACACAAACATAGAAGAGGATTCTTTACGGTAAGGAGACTATGGAGCTCTCTGCCTGAGGAGGTGGTGATGGTAAGTTCACTAAAAGAGTTCAAGAGAGGCCTGGATGTATTTTTGGAGGGTAATAATATTACAGGTTATAGTTACTAGAGAGGGGTCGTTGATCCAGGGAGTAATTCTGATTGCCTGATTGGAGTCAGGAAGGAATTTTTTTCCCTAAAGTGGGGAAAATTGGCTTCTACCTCACAGGGTTTTTTTGCCTTCTTCTGGATCAACTTGTAGGAAAACAGGCCGAACTGGATGGACAGATGTCTTTTTTCGGCCTTATAAACTATGTTACTATGTTACGGGGAGCGGTCCTGTGCACTCCGTATCACGGATGTGGACCCGTTGACTATGAAGTGCTTCTGAGGGATTTTGGTCAGTGCCTCCAAACCACAAAAATAGAACATGTCCTACTTTTTTGTGGTGCGGACCAACTCTTGCAGATTGCGGACCCATTAAAGTAAATGAGTCCGCATGCACAAATGTTGTGCACATGGTGGACTGTAATTTGCAGTCTACAGCTTGGCTACGGGGCACACACGCTTGTTTGAATGGGCCCTAAGATGTAAACCTAGACTAGACAGTCTAAGGACCTGCCAAATTTATCACTGTGGCAGCTAGTGGATGATAAAATTGGTGCCTTGCTAGACACTTTTGTCTAACTTTGTGACAGTTTTTTGGTCAAAAATATTGGAGCAAATCTGGAGCAAATTGTTGTATTGTAAACCTTGTCCTTTTACTAAGCAACACCCCCTTCTATCGAAGCCAATCTCAAAGAGGAGAGACGCTTCTAATTATTCTTATAGCACAGAGATGGAGAGAGAACTCCCAGCAGAGAACTCCCAGCATGCCCAGACTACCTACAGCTATCAGCCTACTGCAGGGCATGGTGGGAGTTGTAGTTTTACAACAGCTGGAGAGCTGCAGGTTGGCCATGCCTGTTATAGCACATTTGCTTAAATATGATTAATTCACCTCTTCAAATTCGGAGTCCTAGGAGGCTTGAGGGGGTTACATACAAATTTTCAGGGCAATTGGAGCAACTTCGGTTCAGCACAATCGATTCAGGTCCAAACTGAACTTTTTAAAAAATTCAGTGAACCTGAACCAAAACAAATTTCGAGTGGTTCGCTCATCTCTAGTTTGTACATCATTTTTATGATACTGTGACATGACATCATTTGACCCAGCAGTGTGCCATTTAGAGATGAGCGAATCATTCAAAAAATTATTCGCCGAAGTTTTCCTAAGATTCGTATATATTCGACGAATATATTCGTTGTATTTGCGTACAAAATATACGTTATGTGCTATTAGCGAACATTCGCGCACTAATAACGAACGTACATTTAAAAAATGTACGCAACTTCTTAGAAGACGTATGCATTAGCGTACAAATAGCTTACGAATCCTCAGCGTACTATTGTCTACGCGATTACGTAATACGAAGGAACGTACGACGAGAGGCCGCGGCGTGCACTCCTCAGAGGCAGAGCGAATATTCGAAAATGGCATCCAGACGATCCTCATCATTTAGCTCTGCTGCACAGCTGAAATACATAGTCCGGCTGATGGACCGCCAGGATTACGATTTACGATGGCACACACCGCCACCCGAACCAGCATAAAAAGGAGGTGATCCAGCAGGTGATCCGAGGCTTGCGCCATCGTTTCGACACCTTGCAGACCCCGGGCCAGATCCAGCGGAAATGGTCAGATCTGAAATCGCCCTCAGAGGCAGTATGTATATTTGAGGTAGAACAAGTAAGGTGCTGTCTATCCGGCTAAGTGCATAGTACAACCATCCACCATACAATAAAGTGAATATGAGGACACATTGCGGTACCTGTAAAGAAATACACACAATGGGCAACATACTTGAAAACATTGCTGAAAGGTAAAAACATTAGTGCAAACAATCCAGTGCAAACAATATAGTGCAAATACATTATATGTATAATGTAAACAATTTAAATATCACCTACCTAGTCTGCTCACGGACACGTTTAAGTCTCTTTTCTTCTGACGCTTGTCATAGAACTGGAGCAGAGTCCCAAACTCAGTTGCAATTTGTAATCCACATAGGTAAAATTGTAATCCAAATGGGTAAAAAAATAGCAGCAAAGCTTCCTTAAAAACCCTCTTTTAAGGGGCTCCCCAATAACCTGAAAAGGGGGAAAAAAGGGATGAGGCGCACGTATGCGCAACTTGGTTAAAACTTTTTTTTTGATGGGGGGAGTCCTGACAATCCATGTCCATCTGAGTGAGGACAAACGCAGGGCAACAAAAATAAAAAAACACGCCAACTAGTGCTCACCCTTCAAGTTAAGTCCACATTGTGGCTCCCATAAAAGCTGCAAGATCCTTAGGCCAGCAGGTCCTCTTCACTGCTGCTGGAGCTAAAAGACATGAGAGGGCGCTCCTGCCTCATGAAAGCGACACTGGCTGCGGCAGCAGACCCCCACCGACCTTTCAGGGATGGTCTTGGTAGTGACCAGGCGGTCACACTGGCAAGGGCCGTGGCAAATTGGGCCTTGCCCATTACCTTGTAGTGGCCAGATCCTCCCGCCGGCATACAAGGTGACAGAATCTCCGGCTGTAAGGGCTCTGGTAACGGTCTTCCGCGAGCGGCGGACTGTGCGGCCTGCACCTGCCATGGCAGTTGGTATTGTACCACCGATGGCTGGTACACAAAACTATTGGTGGTCATCTGTCCCACATGAAGGATCGGCGGCGGTGGCAAATCTGGTATCAGGGGTTCCAGCTGAGCTTGGGATGTCTCCTCAGATCTCATTCAGTTCCCATCATTGGTCTCATGGGAACACCGAGCCTCTTCTGCGGTCTGGGCCTCCTCACTCCAGTCTTCCGGGGGCGCTGCAGGAGTAGCTGGTCGCGTAAGGAGTTTCACCCCAGTAGCAAAGGGGCCTTGGAGGCTCTTCATGGGGGTATACTCCACGTAATCCCCTGCGTGGAGATTGTGGCGGACGGGCTGAAGATATGGCCGCTTTACAGAACGGCGGTTTACGTATAATTCTTCCGCCGTCTCCTCATCGCCGATAAAACCTACTCCCCGTTCCACACTGAACCAAATAACGGTACCCCTTCGGCACTCCAGCTTAGGGTCACCGGACCGTGGGTGCTCCAAAACCTGCACAACCCACTCCTCTATTAGCTTTTTGTATTCCCAGAGGGTCAGGGCGTTCCGGGTAACAGCCTCAGGGACCATTGAATTTTGCCGAAGGGAGTGGGAACTCCTGCCACCTCCGCCGTGCCCGACTTTTTAGGCTGCCGGACATGTTGAGAGACGTATATCTCCGGTTCCTTCTCCTCATAGGGGTCAGTGCCCCACACCATGCCTCCCCAGTCAGGGCCTCGCTGTGTCGCCATCTTAATTTCCTGAGTTGCCTCGTCTTCCTCGCGCGCTGGAGAGGGGGCCGGAGCTACCAGGGAGGAGTCTGCACCGCAAATGAAATGAATTCGTACGCAACAGCGTATAGAGTAACTAAGGCTACTTTCACACTTGCGTTTGCAGGATCCGTCACAGGCTCTCACAAACGGTCCTAAAATGATCAGTTTTTCCCTAATGCATTCTGAATGGAAAAGGATCCGTTCAGAATGCATCAGTTTGCTTCAGTTTGCTTCAGTTCAGTCTCCATTCCGTTTTGGAGACGGACACTAAAACGCTGCCTGCAGCGTTTTGGTGTCCGCTTGATGGAAACTGATCCAAACGGATCCGTCATGACTCACAATGTAAGTCAATGGGGACAGATCTGTTTTGTCTGACACAACAGAAAACGCATCCGTCCTCCATTGACTTTCAATGGAGTTCATGACGGATCCGTCTTGGCTATGTAAAAGATAATACAAACGGATCCATGCAGAACGGATACAGATGGTTGTATTATCATGACAGATCCGTTTGTGAGAGCCTGGACGGATCTCACAAACGGATCCTGCAAACGCAAGTGTGAAAGTAGCCTTATACATAGCAATAGCGTATAATTGATAGAACAAACTACGTAGCGAATGCGTACAAAGCCGAAGCGAATCACCTAATATTCGGATTCGCAGCTAAAAATTTCCAAGATTCGATACGAATCAACGAATCGATTCGCTCATCTCTAGTGTCATTCTATGTTTTAGATTTACTACCATCTGAACTAATGCCATCATCACTTTTACCCAAAATCCCGCCATGATGCTTCATTTCTAGTCAAGATGCTCATCCTGGCATTGTGTGTATAACATTTCACATGCATGCTTGTTCTTTTCGTTGTGTTTTTCTCTGTATACTTGTTTTGTGTGATTTAGTGTGGGGATGTGAATACCAATTAACACAGTTATATAGCCCAGGAGAAAGTTCTCCGATAAGGCTGCTGTGCTCTAATAAAACACAGTGAGTGTGAAACATCTGCAGGTGACAGATCTGCCTACTGTGAAAATTTGTGGTGGTTCTTTACATTAGAACCCTGCCTTGAATTTATGTAGCCTTTACATCGAGCTTCTGTAAATCTTGGATTCAGATCCCATTGTCACTAAAATAACTGCCAATAAGGATCAACCTTTGGTCCGTTTCTGCCATATGATATTATTCACTACTGATGACATGTAGGCAGGAAAGATGATTCGTTGTATTACGATGGCTACAGCCTACAGATACTAGGATGAGACATTATATTCGTTTGCGGAGACACCAGCTCCATTACTGATAGAATTAATCTACAGAAGTCGTTAGCTAATTTTATGTATACATCCAGTGACCAGGAGTCACCACATAGTCCACATAAAGATTGGTTGGTAATTTATATTGTGAATAGAATAGTCTTCATTAGAGATGAGCGAATCATTGAAAAAATTATTCGCCGAACATTCGCCAAACTTTTCCTAAAATTCGTGTATTCGACGAATAGATTCGTTGTATTTGCGTACAAAATATACGTTATTATGTGCTATTAGCGAACATTCGCTCACTAATAACGATCGTTCATTTACAAAATGTACGCAACTTCTTAGAAGACGTACGCATGAGTGTACAAATAGCTTACGAATCTCAGCGTACTATTGTCTAAGCGATTACGTAATATGCAGGCACGTACGAAGAGAGGCCGCGGCGTGCACTCCTCAGAGGCAGAGCGAATATTCGAGACACATATATGGTAAATAGTGCAAATACATTATTATAAGTATAATATAAACATTTTAAATATCACCTACCTAGTATGCTCACGGACATGTTTAAGTCTCTTTTCTTCTGACGCTTGTCATAGAACTGGAGCAGAGTCCCAAACTCAGTCGCAATTTGTAATCCACATAGGCAAAATTGTAATCCAAATGGGTAAAAAAATAGCAACAAAGGTTCCCTTTAAAAAACCCTCTTTCGAGGGGCTCCCCAAATAACCTGAAAAGGGGGAAAAAAGGGATGAGGCGTATGTATGTGCAACTTGGATAAAAAAAAACTTTTTTTTGATGGGGGGAGTCCTAACAATCCATGGCCATCTGGGTGAGGACAAACGCGGGGCAACAAAACTAAAAACAAGGGCCAACTAGTGCCCACCCTTCAGGATAAGTCCATGTTGTGGCTCCCATAAAAACTGCTGGAATTACTTAAAGGCCAGTAGGTCCTCCTCACTGCTGCTGGAGCTAAAGGACATGAGAGGGCGCTCCTGCCTCATCATGAAAGCGGCCCTGGCTGCGGCAGCAGACCCCCGCCGACCTCTCAAGGATGGTCTTCTTGGTGACTGGGCTGTCACACTGGCAAAGGCAGTGGTAACTTTGGCCCTGCCCATCACTCTGTAGTGGCCAGATCCTCCTGCTGGCATACCAGGTGACAGAATCTACGGCTGTAACGGTAATGGTAACAGTCTTCCACGAGCAGCGGACTGTGCGGCCTGCAACTGCCATGGGCATGGCAGTTGGTAGTGGTACTGTACCACAGTTGGATGGTACACGAAAGTGTTCGTGGTCATCTGTCCCACATGAAGGATCGGTGGTATCGGTGGCGGTGGTGGCAAATCAGGAATCAGGGGTTCCGGCTGATCAGGACCTTGGGATTTCTCTTCAAATCTCAAGGTCTCAAGGTCACAAGCCTCTTCTGCATCCTGGGCCTCCTCACTCCAGTCTTCCGGGGGCGCTGCAGGAGTAGGTGGTCGCTTTAAGATTTTCACCCCAGTAGCAAAGGGGCCTTGGAGGCTCTTCATGGGGGTATACTCCACGTAATCCCCTGCGTGGAGATTGTGGTGTACGAGCGGAAGATACAGCCGCTTAACCGAACGGCGGTTAACATATATATCCTCCGCCATCTCCTCATTGCTGATTAAACCGACTCCCCGCTCCACGTTGAACCAAATAACGGTTCCCCTTCGGCGCTCCAGCTTAGGGTCACCGGACCGTGGGTGCTCCAAAACTTGCACCACCCACTCCTCCACCAGCTTTTTATATTCCCAGAGGGTCTGGGCGTTCCGGTTGACAGCCTCAGGGACCATCAAATTCTGGCGTAAGGAGTAGTCCTTGCGCGGTGGAGCGGGAACTCCTGCCGCCTCCGCCTTGTCAGCCAGTGGAGTCACCACCTCAGCAGGCACCTCATCCGACTTCCTGTTGAGTTGTGAGAGATAGATCTCCGATTCCTTCTCCTCATAGGGGTCGTCTGCCCACAACATGCTTCCCCAGTCAGGACCTCGCTGTCTCGTTGCCATCTTACTCTGCTGACTTGCCACGTCTTCCTCGCACGCAGGAGAAGTGGGCGGAACTACCAGGGAGGAGTCTGCATCGCTGAATAGAATTCGTACGCAACAGCATGTAGATAAACTACCAGGGAGGAGTCTACGCAACAGCGTATAGAGTAACTAAATTATACGTAGAATAGCGTATAATTTAGTGGACAAACTATGTAGCGATGCGTACAAAAGCGAAGCGAATCACCTAACATTCGGATTCGCTTCGCAGCTGAAAAATCCCAAGATTCGATACGAATCAACGAATCGACAAATTGCTTCACTCATCTCTAGTCTTCATGTACAGTAATCTGATGCATGAAAAATTTTAAAAATGTACTGTATTTATATGTACTGCATTACTTATATTTGTTACCAACATAAAATACATAGCTATACATATTTTTTGAAATCTGATTTTTTCTTAACCACTTCACGTCCGCCCATTGACTATAAACGTCCGTGAAGTGGTTGTTAATTTCTGAATGGACGTTTCTGAACGTCCATTCAGAAATAGCAGCTGCACGCTAATCGTGCAGCTGCACAGTGGGGTACCTGCTGTCAGTGACAGCAGGGTACCCCAAAGAGAAGGCAGGGACCGGTTCCAGGGGTCCCTGCCTTGTAGATCGGTGTATACACAGCGCTCACCGAGCGCTGTGTATACAGAGCAGGAAGCGCTACTGCGCTTCCTGTTCCGGCCCGGCGGTCACATGATCGCCGAGGCCGGGAGCGTGCAGGAGCTGCTGGGTCTCTCATAGACCCGATCAGCCCTGCACTGAGGCTGTACAGCATAGTATTATGCTGTACAGCCTCTCTGGGGATTTATTTCCCCTGTAACTGGGGCTACTATGTCAGCCCCAGATACAGGAGAAATCAAGTGTAAAAAAAAAAAATAATAATAATAATAATAATTAAAGTTAAATGTCCCCCTGAGGTCTTGTATGACCTTATGGGGGACACAAAGTGTAAAATAAAAAAGTAATAAAAAAATATAGTATTATATAAAAAATAAAATAAAAATCACATATAAAAAAAATAATTTTCCCCCAAATATGTCATTAAAAAAATGTTACAAATAAAAATAAATAAATAAAATAGACATATTT
>ONZH01026081.1:0-56473 GCA_900303285.1 Rhinella marina | reverse complement strand
TTACATTGTATTCTTATGTGCTAGTAATTTGGCTGAATAAAAGCATGTGTTATGAAGAAAAAAAGGAAACATTTTTGTGTTGCCAAATTCTGAGACCATATCATTTTTTTTATTTTTCTATTGACAAAGTCATATGAAAGCTTGTTTTGATTTTTCAAGATAGGTGAGGTTTGGGGTGCATATAAGTTATTGTTTGATTTTTTTTTTACTTTTATTTTTTAAAGTTTTTTTTAAAGAGAGAATAGGAATAACATGCAGCAATGCTGTCATTGTATTTTGGTATTTTCAATCTCCATGTATATAATTTATTTATTTATTTTTTTAATAGTAAATGCACATGGAGTGAAAAATACAATGACAGCATTGCCATGTTATTCCATTCTGCATTAAAAAAACTAATTTATATATATATATATAATATTCCAGTTGTTGAAGGCACAGACACAGCTCCTGTGCCCTTGCCATCCACTGGACATACAATGCCATTATATCCTATATATCCTATTGCAATTACACTATAATGGTATGTCTATTTGCAGGAATGTTTTAGCTTTTTTTTTTTTTCGTTATCACTTATTTTATATTTTTAAATACTTCCCTGCGGTGGCCCTATTTGACACACACATACACACTTCCCATTTTTCCTCTATACACAATATAGTGGGGGATTTGTACCTTATGACAACTGAAATGAATGGAAGTCAATGGACAGAGAAATGTCATTGATTACTACATTTTTCCGAAAATGATACAATACAGCCCCCCTCCCTCCCCCCCATAAAAAAATATTTTTTCTATTACATTGTATACGAACAGACAATGGTTCTAACCTGTGCCCCAAAAAGAAGCACACACATCTTTGTGTGGTCGCGCTGCTGCCCTATTCCCGACCTCTTCTGGTCCCCATATTTCAAATGAACTCCTCATATATATGCATACTCGGTTTGACAGGGTGTGCATGTGTTTTCAGTTTATCTCCCTTGAGAATAAAGGATCAGGCATGTTGAAAATCACTTTCGTTCCCCCAGTATATGATGAATGAAGGTCAGCCTGGCAATTTATGCACATTTAAATGGTCAGCTAGTCCTAACGAAATCGTCGGGTTTGGCCAACCTAATTGCAATGTGTATTGCCACCTTTAGGCATGCATCCAAAAGTCTTTCAAAAGCAAGTATTATGCATTATCTTTTTTACATTCCCGTGTCTTCCTCCACTGTACAGTTAAAGGGGTTTTCCAGGTTCCTGATATTGATGACCTACCCTCGGAACAGTTCATTAATATCCGATCCTTAAGGGCCCGACACCCTGCACCTCGTTGATCAGCTGCTTCCTGCAGCCCCTGGTGCTGGAACTAACATTTGGAATGGAACAGGAAGCACAGCGCCGATCAAAGTGTAGTGGCCATGTCATGTTACTGCAGCTCAGCTCCTATTAATTCCAATGAGTTGTAGTAACCCTGAACGGCCACTACACTTTGAACAGCGCTGTGCTTCCTGTTTCATTCAAGAACCATTTCTGCACAGGAGGTTACTGGAGACAGATGATAGTTGGGGCACGGGTGTTGGACCGTCACCGATTGGACATCCTGAGGAGAGGACATCAGGAGCCTGGAAAATCCCTAACAATTGTACGTATCAGAACATATTATCTATGTTTTATGCATCTCTTATCCACACAATAGATGTAGAAGCATCTGTATACATGACGGTCACATACAGTAATCGTGTGGCAGATGCCAAGCTTGGGACCTTCTCCAGGTTGCTTCTCCGCTGGCGAGGAAGTATCTACAAATTACTGTACCGGGAGTTCCTCATCTTTGTTGGCTTGTACTTCATCATCAGCGTCACCTACAGGTACTCGTCTAGATGTTACGTGTGACTCATTTAGTCAGAGCTTTCATATATTTCCCTGAGGACCTTCAGCATGAGGAAGGAAGGTGTTTCTCAGAGTCCTTCCCATGATGGCTCAGCCTCCTCTCCTGCCTGCACTGATCACACAGATCAATATCGGGCAGGAAGAGAGAGATGTGCACAGATGCACACCACTCTCATTGAAGGGGTTCTCCTTGGAATTAAGAAAATAAAAATACTTAAATATTACTTTATTATAAATGTATTCCCAAATACCTTTCATTAGTTATAATGGCTAGTATTGTCTAGGGAGCAATGATTAGGAAAAACAAAATGGCCACCATCCTATTAGTACACACAGAACCTGTCCTAATCACACAGCAGGACAAGTTACTTCACAACACTGAGGTAAAGAGCTGCCTCATCTTCCTCTCTGCTTGTCAAGGATTATGATCCTAAATACAGCTAAATCTCTGTAGGAATGGCGTTCATGAAGTACAGAGAGGAGGTGAGCGGTATGCCTGATGGGCAGTAGCACTTGTATGCAGTCTCCATTACCATAGCCTCACATTAATACAGTCTGCCCTCTCTTTACTTCAGCTGTTTCCTCCGTTTCACAGAGATTCAGCTGAAGATCTTATCAGCCGTATTCAGGATCATAATCCCTGACAAGCAGAGCAGAGAGGAGGATGAGGCAGCTCTTTACCTCAGTGCTGTGAAGTAACTTGTCATGCTGTGTGATTAGGACAGGTTCTGTGTGCACTAATAGGACGGCGGCCATTTTTTCTCTCCTAATGATTGCTCCCCAGACAAAATGAGCCATTATAACTAATGTAAGGTATTTGGGAATAAATTTATGAGAAAGTAATATTTAAGTATTTTTATTTTCTTAATTCCCGGAGAACCCCTTTAATCCTGCAAAAAGCTATATCAGTGCTCTGCTGGATCATTAAAGGGGTTGTAGACATTGGTGGTATTTCACTAGGAAATGTCATCAATGTCAAATAGACTCAGGTTCCACCTGTGGGACTGGCAACTATCCACGGAATGGGCCCCTGAAACTGAAGGAGAGTGCACTGCACATATGTGGCGTACTCTCCATTCATTTCTATGTCAGTTCCGAAAATAGCCAAGTGCACTCAGCTGTTCTCTGAAGTACCATAGAAAGTGACAGAGATAGCACCGCGCAAGGGCGACCACCGCTCCATTTACGTCTATGCCAGCCAGCGCTCAGCTATTTTCGGCATGCATAGCTGTTGTCCGCTCACTTCTTCGGGGCCCGGTTCTGGAGACAGATGCTGGTCCCAGGAACCTGCGCCTATCTGGCATTAGTGGCATTTTCCAAGATGAGACAACCCCTTTAGGGAAGCCATTAGGGAGGTCTGGAGTTGTTGGAGCAACCTGTCTACGGACTGTAAGACACAGGCACTTTTTAGGCAAGATTTTTTCTTGCTACAAAAGTGAGTCTTATAGTCCAAAAAAATAATTTATATATCTATTATTTCTGTCTGTTAGGAGGGACTTTATATTCCAGGGCCAGTTATGAACCCTGAGCAATTTAGAGGTTTCTTCTCTGTGGGTTTTGTTTTATATGTCCATGAACAAGATCACGTAGTTATCTCGAAGTTATAAATGTGAAGATGAGAATGACGGCCACAAAAAAATATTACTACTGTATAATACTGTACTATAAGTGGTTTTAGTGGCTGCAAGTGTAACTGAAAGATAATGCAACACTTTATAGGACTCATAACTTAGACGACAATTTCATATGTCGGTATATTCTGTCCAGGGTGTTGCATAAATGGGCACAATAACCAGTTGTACTGTATGCGAGCAGGCCTGGAGCCAGGGGCACTAGGCGGACAGCGAGGGGTCTACAGCTCCTTACCTAGTTACAGCACTTCTTAGAAAGAACCCGTCCCCTCTCCTGACATGTCTGTTTTAGCAACTACTTGCATTCCCCATGTGATAACAATTCTGGAACATCTGTTTTTATGACTCCTCGATGTATCATTCCTTTATTAAAGAAGAACTCCCACAAAAAATTTTATTCCATGTCCTGCTAGAAATGTACATGATGTAATCTGTAGTGAATGTCATTTTCTTATCAGTAGCTGAATTTTTGAGTTATATCATCCTGAAGTTTCTTATCTGTGTCATGTGACTAGGAATTAGACCCACCAACTCACACATAGACTTATGTGTGGACAGGATGTCTAATTCTCTATGCGTTCCTATGGGAGCCTCACTTTCAGTCTCATAGGAATGAATAGAGAAGTGACTGGCTTCCTGTCCTGGGGTCAGTTGGAGGTCAGGGAGTTGGTCACATGACCCAGCTACAATAAGAAGAGAGGGGATAACTCTCAATTTCAGCCACTCTGATAAGAAAATGACATTCACTACAGATTATATCATGCACCTTTCTAAACAGGTCAGAGAATAAACATTTTTGCGGGAGTTCTTCTTTAAGTTATGGATGAATAGCTAGCAGTTTGCAATAAAGGTCCAGCTGGGTGTAACTGGTTGGGGGCTGTCCCTGCACAGTCTGACACTAACCAATCACTGGTGCCCGGGTCAGACTGTGCAGAGACACACCCCCAACTGGTAACAACCATCATTGCAAACTGTTACCAGTTATTGAAAATTATTAACGTTATTTTTGGAATCAATTACCCAACATCACATCACATTTTTATATCGGTGACCTTTAATTCTTCATAAATGGAGATTAGTAACACAGAAAACCACACATGAGCAATCTATTCTAAACTATGCAATCTCCAAACTCCAGCCAGTGACTCAGCCATTTAGGTCACCACTACTGTTTACGTCCGTATGTGGACCTGGAAGATGATTTTCGGCATTGTTTGAAGGGTGGGTCCCATATTACAACTTAAAGGGGGACTGTTAGCTCTCCTGCCATGTATGAAGTACATATATTTCTCATTAAAAATTCTTAAAATATTCTGGAGCATCTTTACTTAGAATTACCTGTTGTGCCGTTCCCCTGTCATTTCTCCCCGTGGAAATGTATGAAAAAAAAGTTGCAGCGAGGTGTTACTATTTCCCTTGTCCAGTGGATCTTGTGCCTACATACTTTGAGAGTTTCCAATAGCATACAGTAATAGACTGTGTGGGTGCACATCCTATTGAAAAGGAGAATAGAAAAGCCCACTTGTCGAATTATTCAGAAATTTCCAGGAGGAATAACAGAGGAATGCCACGCAGAACATATGTTCCATGAGGAATGCAAAAGTATGTGCTAAAACAGACAGGTCCAGAAAGCTAAAGGCCATACAACATCGCACAGTTCGTATGCATTTAAAGGAACACACCCATTCTTTATATTTTATTACAATCCAATATTGTAGATTAATGACCCATTTCTAGAACACTGGTCACCAGCCGGTCACTTACCTCCTTCTGTCCTACAGGCTCTTTCTTAACGAGCAGCAGAGAACTTACTTTGAGAAGCTGGCATTGTACTGCGACAACTATGCAGAGCTGATTCCGGTGTCATTTGTCCTAGGTAAGGCTCATGGGGCTTTATATAGGATATAATATATAATGCAACTGTCCCGGATCCGGCAGAACAGTCCCGGTTTTCGGTAACTGTCCCGCAGTCCCGGAAGGGCTGAGGTACGTCCCTTTTTCAACTGTCTCTCCATCTTGATGATGCTCAGAGACAGTCAAGTGCCATGGTGAAGCACTCAACTTGGCCAGTGTTCTTTTCCCCGCAGCAGAAGCCATGAAGTGACTTAATCGCTTCTGCTGGGGGCTGAATAAGAGAGTGCACAGACCAGGGAATTATGATCATTGCCCAGCCTGTGCGCTCCAGTGCTCAGCTCAACAGGTGCGAGAATGTGATGTCATGGGGGGTGTATGATTTGTCCATTCACCGGGGGAACGGGGTCAGAGGAGTATTATTTTTTTTATTTTTAATGGTAAGGGACGCAGCAGAGCCGCACTATTGTGAGGGGGCACTTAGGGGGCTTTCTGCTGTGTGTAGGGAGACTGAGGGGGCATCACTACAGTGTGGGGGTCGAAACGAGCATTCTATTGTGAAGGGGACAGGATTGGGAATGTATAGATAGGCACTGAGTCAGAGTTAAAGGGGTATTCCCATCTCACAAATGTAGTTTGTATAGTTGGATATAGCCATACCAATTATTATTACTAATAGAATGTATTTATATAAAATGTACCATTTAGAAGATTTTACCTATTTGTATTTCCATTGTCCCACACACATCAGTCAGGCCGTTGCCCTTGGTTACGACCACCGCGGCCATGTAGTAGTGGTGGCCGGCTTGCTCCTTTTCAAACCCGCTCTGAGGTAACTGCTGTATTGTGAACGCACATTGCATGAGGATGCGGGAGACACATCTTAGGATATTTTCACATCTGTGTTTTGGACACAGGATTTCACGTTTTAAATTTTAAATTTTAAAAAGTGTGCGTTTTGGACAGATCCTGCTCCATAGAGATGAAATTGATCTTGGAACAGGATCCGTTTCTTTGCGTTTTGGAAGTACAGACAAAAATGCTACAACCCTAAGATGTGTCTCCGCATCCTCATGTAATGTACGTTCACAATACAGCAGTTACCTCAGAGCAAGCCAGCCACCACTACTACATGGCCGCTGTGGGTCGTAACTAGGGGCAACGGTCTGACTGATGTGTGCGGGACAATGGATATACAAATAGTCAAATCCTCTGAACAGTACATGTTATATAAATACATTCTATTAGTAATAATATTGGTATGGCTATATCTAACTATACAAACTATATTTGTGAGATGGAAATACCCTTTTAAGTGCGTTGCTTAGTGTCAAAATATTTGCATTGGGCTTTTTAAAAGTTGGGGGGTATGCAACTGTATTTACAGTTTTGCCACCTAAACATAATTTGGATGTCCTGGGCTGTGGTGCAAATGCTTTACCCAAGCTGTCCACCTCTCCCACTGTATGTAATTATATTTTTAAGGGGTTTGATCAGTCTTTGTTACACCCATTTCTTATCATTACACTGTAGATTATAAGCCTTCAGGCTCGTGCCAGATGCAACTGCTACCATTGCAGCACCTACAGCTACACCTCTATCTTTAAAGGCCATGGACACCTTTGGAGGGCATTTTTTTTTATTATTATTACATTGTACTTATTTTGGGCTAAAAAAGTGACTTTATTAAAAATTTTCAACAGTATTTCCTCTATAGCTTTCATTTTCAGTGCATTGGCTCTCTGTTTCACAGTGAATCCGTCAGGGAGCTGCACTGACGGCTCGATCTGTAGCCCTCATCTCTGAACTTAATCAGCTCATAAAGACTTATTATAGATAAATTCATACTGATGAAAGTTTGGTAATAACGAGTGTATGAGCCATCAGGAAGGTACAGGTAGGGTCTACAGGTAGAACCGTCAGAGCAGCTCTCTGATGGATTACCTGAGGGCCATCGTCTGCAGATACACTGACAATGAAAGCTGTAGAGAAAATACCGTTGAACTTTTTTTTTAATAAAGACCAATTGAGAATTTATTTTTTTTTTAGCCTAAAATGAGTTAAACACAATAATAAAAAATGCCCCAATGGTGACCGTAGCTTTAAATATATAATTTAATAGTTATAATAATGATTAATAAAGCAGGTTGAGATGAAGGAGGACATAGCGGGACTGCTGCTTCTCTATTTCTTTGCTCTAGATTACTTCAGCTAGAGGACAAACTGGTGCAGATCTAGGGGCACAGACGGGGGCAATAAGACTACTTTCACACCAGCGTTTTTGTTGGATCAGGCAGGGTTCAGCAAAAACACCTCCGTTACTGATAATACAACCGTCTGCATCTGTTATGAACGGATCCGGTTGTATTATCTTTAACATAGCCAAGATGGATCCGTCATGAACTCCATTGAAAGTCAATGGGGGACGGATCCGTTTTCTATTGTGTCTGAGAAAACGGATCCGTCCCCATTGACTTACATTGTGGGTCATGATGGATCCGTATTGCTCCAGGACGCAAAGAGAACTGCAACATGCTGTGGTATGAGAACGGAACAGAATGCATTTGGAGTGCTCCGTTCTGTTCAGTTATGTTTTGTCTGTCCCCATTGACAATAAATGGGGACAAAACGGAAGCGTTTTTTTTCGGTATTGAGACCCTATGACGGAGCTCAATACCGGAAAATTGAAATGCTAGTGTGAAAGTAGTCTAAGATGCCCATTAAATATATGGACTGTTACCAATACCCCTCATTACATTTAGTTATGCAAGACTCTGGCTAATCCCTGTGTTCACTGTAATCAGATTATCGCTTCAGATTCCCCACAATTTTTGCTTTTCCATACATTTTGATCTCCTTCTTAACTCTACTATTGCATCATGCATTATTCCTATCAGGCATGCAGTAGTCATTAAAAAATTGCGTAAGTGAAGTATGGCTCCCGGTAAACTCTGCTGCCTACACGAGGGGGAGGTTTAAACAAGTTTATAATCAGATTAAAAGTTCTTAGCTACTTTCAACAATGCCGTCCTGCAAGAAGGAATATTTGTTTTTGTATATTTACGGCCTTGGTTCCAGTAAGAAATAAATGTACTATTATTTATACATACCTTGTGAGGTTAGTCGGACAATGCTGGAGTGGATTCAGTATTTCAGCCTTAAAGAGGACCCGTCACCACTCCTAACATGTCTGTTTTAGTAACTTTTTTGCATTTTCCATGTAATAACAATTCTTGAGCATCTTTTCTTAAGACTATGTTATGCCAATCCTTTATTATTCCTGCTAGAAGTTATGGATGAGTTGCTAGCAGTTTGCAATGGAGATCCAGATGGGTGTTACCAGTTGGGGGTGTGTCTCTGCACAGTCTGACACTATCCAATCAGTGCTACCAGTGTCAAATTGCAGAGGGACACATCCCCAACAGGTAACATCCAGCTGGACCTTCCCTGCAAACTAGAAATTCATTCATAACTTCTAGAAGGAATAATGAAGGAATGGCACAGAATAGAGTCATAAGAATAGATGTTCCAGAATAGTTACTTTACAAGGGAATACAAGTAGTTACTAAAACAGACATGTCAGGAAAGGTGACAGGTCCTCCTTAATGTTTTGCATATATTAAAGGGGTTGTCTCAAAGATCAGCCTTGTTCAGAAGGCAATGCAGCATTACCTGGCGTTCCATTTAATGCATGGACGTGCTGGGTCTGACACTGGTTCTAATTTTTAATAATTTAACGCTACCATTTTTTCAGTATTTTCAGTTGGGTGTGGGGAGATGACAGGTTCCCTTTAACAGCAGATATCTATCGTTAGGATGGGCAATGAATGTTTGATCAGTGGGCTTTGACCCCTGGGACCCTTCCCAGTCAGCATATGGATGGTGGCTGTGGTGCTACAGTGATGCCCAATGGATTGTGCTTTATTTTTAGTTTCTGGTTTTCCCTTTCCGTTAGGTTTCTATGTGACTTTGGTGGTCTCCCGCTGGTGGGCCCAGTACGAGAGCATACCCTGGTTGGATCGCCTCATGTGCTTGGTGTCCAGTAATGTGCACGGCACAGATGAACGCGGGAGGATGATACGGCGAACACTTATGCGCTACGCCAGTATTTCTGGGGTTCTTATCCTACGCTCAGTCAGTACTGCCGTTTATAAGAGATTCCCGACGCTGCAGCATGTTGTGAATGCCGGTAAGTACAGTGCTGGATATACGACAACCAAAAATACGGTGAACTTCAGGCTGAATCTGCCTCACACATAGTTTCATTGGTTATACTGATTTTTATGAAACCTGGGGCAGCGACATACATGGTGGAGTATCCTAATAATCCACCCGACTTCAAAGTGCCTTCCTACTGATTGTGTCCATCTATCGGGAAACAATCAGGTTGTAGACTGCATTGAAATGACAGCTGATGCCAGTAAATAAACTCTAGTTAGCACTGCCACCAACTTCTTTTTTTTTCCCGCATCCAATATGCATTTTTTGCGGATCCGACACGGACCAATTCTTTTCTATTGGGCCACAAAAAAAATGTGTCATCCGTGTAATGTCCACATCTGTGCTGCCGAGCCAAAATTCATGGAACGTCTCCTATCCTTGTCCGTTTTGCTGTCAAGAATAGGGACTTACCTTCCAGGTAAATTTCCCAGGGGGCCACCCGAGCCCTCCTCACGACCGGCCAGTGGAAGTTTTTGGGGATGTATTTTGTGCTGCTGGCAGTATTCTGTGATGGACTGTGGTATTTGGCTCTGTTGGGGTGGTATAATGTGCCACAATATGGTATTGCTGGTCCTGCCTTCCATCAATTTGGACCTGACTACAAAACAGGGCCGCTTTTAGTATTTTTCCAGAGCCACTTTAATTTCCCAGTCCACTGCAGGATGCACACAGACCACATCCGTGTTTTGCGGATCTGCACCACAAAGTGGATACGGTCATGTGAATGTACCCTTACATGACTACTGATCAGGAGATCCCCAGATAATCCATTTATAATGGTAGATGTTTTCCATGGCATAAATCAGATTTCAGCTGTCAATATCTAATGCAGGGTTAGAAAATTTGGCCATAAAGGGGTTCACTAATGATCTGAAGGACTTAAAGGTGTTATCCAAGAGTAAGACAGACCTCCCAGAGTGGCCGACCCATGGTGTAGATTATTCTTACTTGATCCCGGCCGCTGGGTTTGGTCTCTAACACTCACTGGTTATCTTTTCTCCCTGCCGCTCTGAGATCAACATCCATCGACAGGGGAACACTTGACCGCTGCAGGCAATTACAGGCTACAGCGGTGACCTGCTCCCCTTTGCATCAACCACTTACTAATGTTCATTTCCAGGTGTTACGACTACCCTGCAATCCAGCAGCGGTGGCCGTGCTTGTACACTATAGCAGGGTTCCTCAACTCCAGTCTTCAGGGCCCACCAGCCGGTTAGGTTTTCAGGATTTCCTTAGTATTGAGCAGGTGATAGAATTAGTGTCAGGGCATCAGGATTTACCACAGGTATTCATTCTGTGGGATACTCTCAAATCATGACCAGTAGCTGGGCCCTGAGGACTGGAGTTGAGGAACACTGCGCTATAGTATAAAGCTCCAGCCTTTCTAGTGGCCGGGACCGTGGGAGCATGCACTGTCACACATGTGCAGCAGCTCCCGTCCTAGCCACCTCATATTTGCGCTGCAGCGTTGGTTGTAACCCCTGAAAATGAGCCGTATATAATGTAATGGTAATGTGAATCTAGCCAGCAAAGGAGACAATATGGAGAATCACAATACATTAGTAAGTGCCTCGTATTAACTTTCTCTATATGATAAATAACATTTGTTGAAATGAGACAACCCCGTTAAAGAGGACCTCTCCCCTCTCTCGACATGTCTGTGTAACCAATCGCATTCTCCATGTAATAATTCTGGAGAATCTATTCTTATGACTCTACTTTTTGCCATTCCTTTATTATTCCTGCTAGAAGCTACAAATGAATTACTAGCTGTTTGCTATGAAGGTCCAGATGGGTGTTACCAGTTGGGGATGGGGGTGTCCCTGTAGAGTCTGCCACTATCCAATCACTGCTGCCAGTGTCACACTGTGCAAGGACACACCCCCAACTGGTAAAACCCATCTGGTCCTTCACTGCAAACTGCTAGTAATTCATTCATAACTTCTAGCAGGAATAATAAAGGAGCGGCACAACGTAAGTCTTAAGAATAGATGCTTCAGAACTGTTTTATTACAAGGGGAATGTATGTAGTTCCAAAAACAGACCTGTCAGGAGAGGCTATAGGTCCTCTTTAAAAGGGGTTTTCAAGTAATTTGAATTTCCCCCCATCTATAGTATAAGGGATAACTTTAAATTACCGGACTACCCCTTTAGGCACCAGTGGACCGTAAACAGGTGCGATTGTCTTATTTTCCTTTTTGATCAACACAGGCTTCATGACACCAGCTGAACTTCTAAAATATGATGCTATTTCTTCTCCTCACAACAAATTCTGGATTCCATGTGTTTGGTTTGCTAACCTAGCGGTCACCGCCAGGACAGAGGGACGGATACGGGACAGCGTGGTGTTGACGCTCATCCTGAAAGTAAGGGGGTGAATTACACACAGCATGACAAAAAATTGTGACTTTTGTGTTTTTAGTGTGAAGATAAATATAGTATCCCTTCAATGAGAATGCATTTCACATGCACTGTACGCTTCAAGATATCACTTTTTGTAAACAGTATTTATTGAATACGGACATCTACAAGAGTGTCAGCTTCAAGCCACCATCTTAATACCAAAAGGCCATCTCAGTTGTCCCGTACTGGTCTTCACACCACCACACTGCTGTTCTTCATGTAGATGGCAGCATCACTAGCAGGTTGACTGTGTCTCTCTGCTATTGATACTGCCACCTGCTAGTTGCTGTAGTAATATCACCTTCGAGATATTAAAGATCAAGTCTTGATGGGAAACGAGCTCTGCCATACTCTAGTCTCAGCTCACATGGGTGATGGGAGGTCACAAAACATCAGCACCACCACCCTGGCTCCTGTCAGTCATGATGGTTGGGGCCCATTCTCCCCAGCACACAACACGCAACTACAGGCCTAGCCAACAAACTAAAAAGTTCTCAGCGAGCCCTACTGCAGTGACCCCAACACATGTTCTAGTAAAATATAACATACTGAAAGTACTACAACACTAAATACTCCCTCCACAAACACCTTACAATTCCGATATATACAATTGTACACAATTTAAAGGGGCTTTCCAGCCTTTACTAAATAATGGCCAGCATTGTAGTAACGAGTTCCTTCCACTGCAAGGTTTACGGGCCTAGTTCCAGCACTGACTTCTGACAAATGAATTACACCTGATTGGCGTGGTTGCGGGGTGTTGGACCCCCATCGAGCAGAAAGGATAGGCCATCACTTAGTAAAGACTGGACAATCCCTTTAACCTCTTCATGACATTTGCACTAGTGAATCACGTTGGTCTTCAATGATTTTGTTAGATAACCTTACATGGATTAATCCAGCACTGTCGCTTTCTCCCTTTCTCAGGAGCTGAACTCTATGCGTACACAATGCGGGAGGCTGTTCGGCTACGACTGGATTAGCATTCCTCTGGTCTACACTCAGGTGCCTTCACTATTATCTTACTGTTACATCAGTCTTTATTTCTTTTTATTTCTCATCAGCCTCTCATTAATCCCATTCACAAGTCAAGGTGGGCCACAAGGCGCCTCATTTACAAGAAAAGTATTCTTCACACTTTCTTGGCTATTTTCAGAATTCTCATAGAACTCAATGGAGAGAGCTGCACATGACTGGCTACCTCTCCAGTCACAGAGGCCATGAGATGAAGCTTTGTTGTGGAGATATGTACAGGTCCCAGAGGTTGGACCAGCCCCTATCGGACATTAACCCCTTGAGTCCCAGCGTCATACATGCACGACGGAAGGAGGGGTTTTATATATGGTGCCCACTCACGAGTGCAGTGGGCACCAGAGCCACCATGACTCTGCTGTTTCAAACAGCAGAGACACAGGGCCAATGTCTGCGCCGGGCGATAATGCCGATCGCGGATATCTAACCCTTTAGATGCTGTGGTCAAATGTGACCACGGTATCTAAATTCTGGAGACCAGGAAGCACGTGCTTCCCGATGAGGCGATTAGGGGAGCTGTTTCTTCACTCTGATGTGCTGGGCCTCTCTGAAGATACCCAGCGTATTAGAGCTGTGGTTCCTATGGAGGCCTGCAGGTGGCAGGGCTCCACATGATAGCACCAAATGGGGCTAAGAAAAAGTGAAAAAGAAAGTAAAAAAAAAAAAAAGTCTTAAAAAATATCAAGTAAAAATAAATTGAAATCTGCTCCTTTCCCCAGAATTAAAATTAAAAAAAAATAAACAATAAAAAACATAAACATTATAGGCATGGCTGCTTCCCAAAATGCCTGAGCTATTAAAATATAAAAATATTCCATCTCATACAGTGATAATAATGAGAAAAAATCTAAATTGCCGATTCGCCATTTTTTCATTGCTTCATTTACCAAAGTTAAATTTTAATAAAACGTGATCAAAAGTCACACGTGCTAAAATGATATCAATAAAAACTATAGATCAACCCACAAAAATGAGCCCCCACACAGCTCCTGATGTAACTGTAAAAAAGTCAGAATATGGCGATGAAAAGAAAAAACTATTTCTTTTCAAAGTTTTTCTTTTTTTCAATATTAAAACACAATAAAAACTATATAAATGCTGTATCGCTGTAATTGTACTGACCCAGAGTATGAAGATGAGTGAACAGGTCAGTTTTACCGCGTAGGGAGTGCTGTGGAGACAAAACCCATAAAACTGTGGGTGGAATTGCATTTTATTTATTTATTTTTCAATTAAACCCCTTTTGGAATTTTTTTTGCAGCTTCCCACTACATTGTATGCCATATTAAGTGGTGCCATTAGAAAGTACAACTTGTTCTGCAATAGACAAGCCCTCATATGTGAATGGAAAAATAAAAAAGTTATGGCTCCGGAAGGCAGGGAGGAAAAACAAAAACGCAAAAACAAAAAATCTTACAGGACTCAAGGGACTAAGGGCTCATTCAGACGACCGTATGATATCCGCAAAAACGCGGATCCGTTTTTTTGCGGATTACATACTGACCCATTCACTTCTATGGGCCCTTTTTTTCCATTCCATGTCTCCGCAAAACAAATGAAACATGTCCTATGCTTGTCCGTGAAAATCAGGACATAGCCCCATTGAAGTCTATGGGTCCGCAAAAAAACTGAATACTATCCGTTTTTTTGCGGACATCCGCAAAAAAACGGATCTGTATTTTTGCGGATAGCATACGGCCATCTGAATGAGCCCTTAGGTATAGAGAAGGACTGAAATTAATAGGGCATTTTTTTCAAGAGGGAAAGGTTACAATTTCAATATATTCAGTTACGTCCTGTGGTGAGTGCAGTAACCTTTTAGAACTAAATAGTTATTTAATTAGGGAAGATCTAAAGAGTTAGAATCTATGACAGGGATCAGCAATCTCCGGCACTCCAGCTGTTGTGAAACTACAACTCCCAGCATGCGCAATACACCTTTATGAGAGTTCCTAGAAGGCATGTGTGCTGAGAGTTGTAGTTTCACAACAGCTAGAGCAGGGATGGCCAACCCGAGGCTCTCCAGCTGTTGCAAAACTACAACTCCCAGCATGCCCAGACTGCTTACATGGAGGCAGTTGTAGTTTTACAACAGCTGGAGAGCCGCAGGTTGGCCATGCCTGAGCTAGAGTGTCGTAAATTGCTGATCCCTGATCTATGATATCTAAGAAAAATAATAGGGGAGATTTATCAAGACCGGCGCTTTCTGCACCATCTTGATATCCTGCACTGCAGGAAGAGGGGCCTAATTCACCATGAGGCGCAGGCCTCGTCATATATTAGGTGCATCCTCCGGCAGTCTGTGCGCCTAACCAGAAACAAATTTATCTTTGTTTTTGGGCTCAAATAAATCTACAAAATCTATAAATCCACTCCGAGCTTCTAGCTTCATTTGTAGCAGAAAATTGACATAAATGAAGATAAATTTGCTGCAGCAGATGGTCATGCCCACTTTTTACCCTTGTCACGCCCCTTTTCGGAAAAGTGTTGTAAGAACTGCCACTTCTGACAAAAGTTATTTAAACCACTGGCGTCGGGGGATGATAAATCTCCCCTTATGGGCCATGGCTCTGTAATGGAGATTAGAAGGAAATAGGAAGCAGAGGTTAGTACGATCACTGTTAAAAACTGGGAATGGACTAGTAATGGTATTAGTGGGAATATATATCATAGTTTTCCTAGGATCACACATGATTTTATAGCTAATCAATTGTATTATCAAAGTTTGTTAAAAAGGAGAAGGGTAATTGTTCAAAAAGCCGGAGGGAAAAAGATAGATTTAAAGGATTTATCCCAAGACATCATATAGTACATGACAAAGCTAGAACCAGCCCTGTACCTCACATGGATCCATAGATCTCCACATTCATTGCTCTGCTAGATTTATATCAAGCTGACAGCTCACGGGGCGTGTCTTTTCTGCTGCAGTTCCGGGGGCATGTCCGTGCTCTCCCTATCACAGCTCAGGAGGCAGTTGAAGTATGAAACTGAGCATGTGCGGCCTTCTCAGTGAGCAGGTCAAAGAAATTAAAAAAAACAAACAAACAGCAGGTGGCGCCATACAGATACATTTTATTGAATAACTCAGTGGTTATACTAAATTTTTAATTACATGCAATTACAAAAGTATTCAGATCCAGGTGCTGGTTTGAAAACTGTAGAATATTTTTCATGGGACAACCCCATTTATGTTGTAAATGTCCATAAGTTTGTAGATTTTGGGATCTAGTTCTGTCTTGCACCGAGGATACCCTAAAAATTGATCTGTATAATGAACAATTATGGCTGTATATAGGGGCACTTATCTACAAAAATTCTAACAGCTAAGCTACTATTCTTTACTTGATTAGCAATAGCTAAACAACTGGATGAAAAAGTCAGGCCCTTCTTAGATAGAATGGAAGAGACAGTATATTGGGCGAGATTTATCAAACTGGTGTAAAGTAGACCTGGCTCAGTTGTCCATAGCAACCAATTAGATTCCATCTTTTTCTAAAGGAGCTGTGAATGGTTGAATAGGCAGGTTAATTTGAAATATTTTTGGAAGATTCGGAACCGCTGGATACAGTCATTGTCAATTGAAGATACACTGCTCCTGAATGTTGTACTTCGAGGCGAGGAGAGTGATAGAAAGAGGTTCGGAGATTTTATTCAGTTGTTTATTAATTTATTTTTGTTGTCCCTTGTGTGGAATTGTGACGGAGAGGAAGGGGTTAACGTGTTTCAATTTTTTCTTTCTTTCTATTCTGTAATAATTGTATTTTATGTAATGAGTTGAAGGGTTTTATTAAAGTGCTAAAATTAATAAATAAATAAATAGATAATGCCAAACCCATTGAATGTTATGGCAGCCATCTTTTTTTTCTAACCCTATACAATCCCTTTAAATTCCCTATTCCATATTCATGTGCTTGTTGTTTTTTCCCCCCTCCTCCTCAGGTGGTCACAGTGGCCGTGTACAGCTTTTTTCTGGCTTGCCTCATTGGCCGCCAGTTTCTGGACCCTCAGAAGGGATACCCTGGACATGATCTGGACCTCTATGTCCCAGTCTTTACCCTCTTACAGTTCTTTTTCTATGCTGGGTGGTTAAAGGTAAGTCCGCGATAGGCCGCACTACATCCACACATAGATAAATGTTCACAGAAATGACATGACTACGAGCAGCCTTGTGTGTTTTCCAGGTGGCGGAGCAGTTAATTAACCCCTTTGGACAAGATGATGATGACTTTGACACCAACTGGTTAATTGACAGAAACTTTCAGGTAAAGTTAGAACAATGATTAAATAGGGTTATGTCATGATTAATGTAACAAGTGAGAATCAAACATGACAAAGCTAGAACCAGCCCTATACCTCACAGGGGACGTCTCCTTTCTGCTTCAGCTCTCTCCCTATCACAGCTCAGATGGCATTCCCTCTCTCCCTATCACAGCTCAGGGTGTGTGAACCTTCTGCTTTAGCTCTCTCCCTATCACAACTCAGGGCGTGTCCTTTCTCTGGGGGTGATCTTTCTCCTTCAGCTGTCTCACTTTCATAGCTCTGCTTCAGCGCTCTTCTTTTCACAACTCGGGTGTGTTTCTTTTCTGTTGCAGCTCTCTCCCTATCAGAGCTCAGAGGGTGTGTCCTTTCTCATGGAGTGTGTCCTTTCTGTTGACAGACAGTTTGCTCTCTTCTTTGTCTCCTTCTTTTCTCCGCTGCCCTAGGCTGCTTTCTTGGACATATTTCAGTTCATGGCATATGGCTGTCAGTGGTCGGAATACTCCTTTAGGCTTCATTCACACGTCCGTATGTGTTTTGCGGTGCGCAAATTGCATATCCGCAAAAGAAACGGATGACGTTCCGCAAACGGAAAAGAATAGGACATGTTCTATCTTTTTTGCAGAACGGAAATACGGACATACGGAAACGGAATGCACACAGAGTACCTTCCGTTTTTTTGCGGACCCATTGAAATTAATGGTTCCGCATACGGTCCGCAAAAAAACGGAACGGACACGGAAACAAAATACGGTCGTGTGAATGAAGCCTTAATGGGGGGTTTCAAGACTCACCTATCAATGACCTATCCATGGGAAAGGTAATCAATCTCAGATTGGTGCTGATCAGCTATTTTACGAGCTGCGGTGGTGGAATCAGGCACCAGAACTACTCAGCTCAGTACAGCTAGTACAAAACAGCTCATCGGCGGTGGTGCCGGAAATTGGACTGCGCTAATCGGATATTGATGACTTATCCTGAGGATAGGCCATCAACAGGGAAGGCCTAGAAAAGTTTTTTTTTGTATATAGTAAATAATATTGAACAATAGGTGATCTTGTATCCTGTCCTATGGCACAGCAGAGTTGGATGGATTTTTGTAGGACATGCAAAATACAATGTGACAATATTGTCATTGTCTCCTCCACCAGGTGTCTCTTCTAGGAGTGGATGAAATGCACCAAAATCTTCCTCCATTGGAAAAAGATATCTATTGGAATGACTCAGATCCTCAGCCTCCGTACACTGCCTCTACAGTAGAGACTCGGAGACCATCATTTATGGGTTCTGCCTTTGATATAAGGTAAGGAAGAAGCCCCACAAGAATTGAAAGCCTAAATAAGTTGGCTGAGGTTTGGTAATTTTTTTTAAATACTGATGCACGCTCCATCAGGTGCCTCCTACATCTTAAAGGGGTTTTCCTGCAAAGGGTAATGATGACCTATCCTCAGGATCGGTCATCATTATCACATCAGATGGGTCTGAGTCCCTATACCCCTGCTGATCAGGCAGCTTACCAAGTACAGCGTCATACATTGTATAGTGGCTGTGCTTGGTATTGCAGCTCAGCCCCATTGACTAGGCCATGTGACCGATCGGTGACATCACTGGCCTAGGAAGAGGCTGCCGTGGTCCTGGAGTGCCCGGCCTCTTCTTACAGCTTCTTGGTGGGGTCCTGGTTGTCGGATGTCCACAGATGTTAAATTGATGACCTACCGAGGATAGGTCATCAATAACTTTTCATGGATAACCCCTTTGACTGAGATACTCCGAATGGATATACACAAAAGGGGGATTTATCAAGACCTGCAATCCACAATTCTGGTGTGAAAAAGTTGAAAAAGAGGGCTTTTGCAACGTTTTGGGCTTAGTTGTGGAAAAATGTGTGAATTCTTGTAAATTGTATGCCACTCACTCCAGTTTTGAAGAGCTGGCTTAATTACCTATGTTACTGAGGTTTAGGACAGATATTAGGGAATTAAAAAGTTGCACAAATGTTGCAACTTTAACCATGTCTACAATGTTGTTCTCGCCTACGTATACTTATATTTTCACTCTGGAGTCACCCAAAAGCAGGGGTGTAACTACCATAGCGGCAGACCATACGACTGCTATGGGGCCCAGGACAAGAAGGGGCCCAGTCTTAGTTGGGATTATCTCCTCTTCTACTGGAGGTGAAAACTTGGTCAGGACTCTACCCTCTAAAGGAACAACTTTTTGCAAATGAGGCAGTGGAAAAATGGCCCAAGGGTCATTGAAAAGGGTTTAGGCAGAAACCCTTCTGTCCTGTGTGGGGGCCTGGTTTGAGACCTTTACTTCTCTATGTACGCCCCTGGTCACTGCCCAAAAGATATAGCAGATGTCCTTCAATATTCCCTAGTGACCAAGCAGGAAGGAATGCATCTGCTTCCTGGTGGCCTACCATTGTCTTCACCATTCTCTTCTCTGTGGGGTCATAACATCTGTGTTCTGTCCCCGTGAGCAGAGAATATAATTAAACAGTCTCCAAACAGGGGCATAGCTTGAAGCTCTGGGGCTTGGAACCAAAACTGTAGCAGGGCCCTGACCTACTATCTGATATATGTATAATGCTGGAGTCTTCATATGAAGCAGAAGGTCCTTCAAGCAACTTTTAGGCACCCGGACACAAGTCCAACTACTACCTCTGCCCCACCCGTATCTATGCCAGTACAGCTGTATAGCGGAAACCCACATCAAGGTCAGAGAACCTGACGCTGCACCAGTTAAACCAGTACATGCGGAACATATGTATTTCCTGTGAACTTTGAGAAACTTCAAACCATAAAAGAGCAAAGAGTCAAGTCCCCACAGCGGAGATGTGCATTATGCATCTGCCTCCGCTGTGGAATGATTGCATTTATCTATGCAGAGAAGACCAATTTACTGATCCCATTTCCTCCTTGGTCCACAGTGCTGGAAGTTTAGCTACTAATATCTCAATGTTAATAAATCCCCGCATCTACCTCCACCCATGAAATTTCTAAGTCCCAACAGTGATAACTGTCTTTGCATTATCCCCTCTGTCAAGTCTGGGTGCGACCCCATGATGCGGCTGACCACATCTGGCCAAGCCATGGCAACCAATAACCACACAAGTTTGCCATAAACTAGCATGGTCATTGGTTGCCACGTGTGTCCATGACTTGCCCGCATGTAGGCGGCCGTACCGAGTGGAAACTGTAACTAAAGCCAGGCTACTTGCCTTCTTTGCATCAGTCAACATCTCTAAGATGCATCTTTCCAGTGTGCAATGCCCTGAACTGTAGAAGTGCTTTCTTCTTGCTTTACCCCTGATACTGGTACAGACACTTATAAGGCATTCCTTATCCCTCTTTCCAACGTTGTGTTCCAGTCCTCCCCACCTATAATGTCATCTTCCTGGTGCAGCCAATCACTATCCTCAGCTGTTGATAGGAAATCACTGCTGAGACCAGTTTTTGGCTGCAGCAGGGACCCATGTACAAGGAACCTCAATGCTGCAGCCAGGAAAACAAACAGCGGCGTGGAGGACCGGAGTGGCAGTGCTGGAAGTACGACTGTTTTAACCTGTAGCTTGAATTGTCAATGGTTTTTGTAGAGTCCAGTGTCAATTTAAGATTTTCTACAGTGTATTTAACATGTTAAAAAAGTTGTCCAAAGGGAGATAAAATATTTGAAGGGCCAGTATGGGTTCAAAATTAAAAAAAAAAAAAAATGTATTACTCACCTCACCCATCCCCTGTGATTGGCTGAGCAGACATCCACTTTCATTTCCTGTGTGTTACCAGGATCAGGAAGTGGAGAAGGGCGGAACATCGGTGAGGGGAGCGTTTTTTTTTCCACTTTAACTCGTTCTGGCCCTGTTCCCTCAAACATCCCTTTTAAATGTCAAGTTAAAGTTTGCAACATCTGTTTTTATCATTCATCTGTAAAATATTGCCACCAAAAAATTTTCACGTTCTAATTTCCCGCCTCCATATTTGCAATGCCCAATGACGTGACCCTTCTAAAGAATCTGGTGAACCATTTTAAGGTGGACCACATCTTATCATTGATCTTTATACACAATGGTCGGTAGCAATTGCTCTTTAGTCAAATCAAAATTTTACTATTTAATACATCATTTATATTCATTTCCTACCCCAATCTTTCTGTTCTGGCTGTTATGCAATGAAACCTCCCCAAAAGACCACCTATTTATCTAGACTAGATTTTTAGTACCATATACATATAATAGTCATCTTATAGGAGAGGAACACCCCTCTAGAAGACCATTTTTAGAGCAATTTTGGTTGTTTGTCTCAAAGACATTTCACTTTATTGTATACAGACACTTGAGGCCTCAAACAGAAGAACCGCAATATCTAAAAAATAAAACCGCATCAACTCCCATATCTTATCATTTATTAAAATATTTTACCTGAGGTTTTATTAATCCGTCTTTCCCTTACAGTTTGCAAAAGGAGGACCTGGAGTTTCCTCCACTTGAGCAGATAAATGAAAATGAAGAGGCCAACCATTCTACTCCATTAATTGGACCACTTGGGCGTCTACTGGGAGTGCATTCTCCAATTCCTCCTCGTTCCAACTCTCGACTGAGCTTGTTGATGAGAAGGAGGAGTGGTATTCCTCAAGGACATTTTACCCACCGAGACATGGGAAACAGAGGCGGAGAGGCCCTACGTGATCTAAATGTCTTCATGTCTACCCCTTTTTATGAGAGGCCAGGATTTTATAGCGCCCCTCAAACGCCACTTAATGGAGGCCCTGCATACTGTCCTCGATTTCCTTCCCATGGAACTCCAAACCTTTATCACACGCAAAGAAGCAAGAAGGTGGGGTCATCTAATGAAAGTGGAGACGAGGCAGCCAGTTTATCTCCTGGGTCTAAAGAGTGTTTTGTGTGGCCACTAGGAAGCATGGAGGAGCAAGAGGAAGCCATTTTAGATAGTTGTAAAAGTACTTCCTCACTAAAAACAACTGACCAACCTGTGCAGAGTCCTATACAGATGCCCAAAAGGTTACCACGAGCCCAGCGCTTATCTGCATTACTCCATGAAAACCAGTCCTTGCCTTCGCCTGATGGTCTACACACCCCAGGGCACAAGACATCACGCCCTATCTTTTCATTCTCTCCTATAAACTCCCCAAATTTGCAAAGGCCAGCTTCCAGATTCTCTCATGGGCAGCCTGATATAAGCTGTGAAGGAGGAACCAAAGAACATAATGGATCTCCGTGTTCTTCTCCAAAAGACTCTGGCATAAGTCTAACTGAGGGAGACTTTACAAAACTTATGGAAGTAATCATGGAGGCTGGGGAGCCATGTCAGCAAGAAGACAAGAGTGGTTAATTAAAAAAATACATTGACCTAATGTGAAGGAAACGCAGTAGCATGTAAATATATTAAATGTACTTCGAGAGGCTTCGATCCGATGACTACATTCAGCAAAAGAGGACTTTCCACCTCCAGTCATAAGCCACACTGCCTGTTCATCAGCATTTTACAGAATATCCAAAATGGAATTACACAAATAATGACTTCCTATGAAAGTCTTTTCTATACACGTCATTGTAGAAAATGTAATTTTTAATTAAAGGCATGACTATCACTTTTCTGCCATTAGGAATGATCTACTAATGAACGTCCTATGTACGTAAACGATGCAGAAAGCAGACCAGGACATACAGTATCTCACAAAAATGAGTGCACCCCTGACATTTTTGTAAATATTTTATTATATCTTTTCATAGGAAAACACTGAAGATCTGACACTTTAACCAATGTAAAGTAGTCAGTGTACAGCTTGTATAACAGTGTAAATTTGGTGTGTCCTCAAAGTAACTCAACACACAGCCATTAATGTCTAAACATGGCTGGCAACAAAAGTGAGTACACCCCAAGTGAAAATGGTGAAATTGGGCCCAAAGTGTCAATATTTTGTGTGGCCACCATTATTTTCCAACACTGCCTTAAAGGGAACCTGTCATCTCCGAAAAACACCCCCTGAACTAGAGTAAGCGGTGTATAGTGTAAGTGACGTCGAGTCCGGTTATGTAATTTTTATCTTCATATCCGCTTCCATTCTGATGTTGTGCTCCCACAAACCAGCAGTAAAATACATTGAGAGGACTCTTCTTTGAGTCCTCTCCATTATGTGAGTGAGCACCGGAGTCCACTGAGTGCATTTTACTGCTGATTTGTGGGAGCACAACATCAGAATGGAAGCGAGTATGAAGATAAAAATTACATAACTGGACTCGACGTCACTTACACTATACACCGCTTACTCTAGTTCAGGGGGTGTTTCGGAGATGACAGGTTCACTTTAACTCTCTTGGGCATGGAGTTCACTAGAGCTTCACAGATTGCCACTGGTATCCTCTTCCACTCCTCCATGACAACATCACAGAGCTGGTGGATGTGAGAGACCTTGCACTCCTTCACCTTCGTTTTGAGGATGTCCCACAGATGCTTAATAGGGCCATGATGCCATGACACTACCATGCTTGACTGTAGGCAAGACACACTTGTCTTTGTGCTCCTCACCTGGTTGCCGTCACACAGGACACCATCTGAACCAAATATGTAGGGGCGGATTGTCCATAGACCTTACAGGAAAATTTCCCGGTGGGCCGATACACAGGGGGCCGCCCAAGCCCCGATCTCTGCTGCTTGATGTTTCTATAATAAGCTATGAGTGGTAATTAACTCTGTGAGGATCAGGTACTCATCTACCCGTCCAGCGACATGCCCTCAGCAACCTTAGGCACTCCAGCTGCTGTGAAACTACAATCCCCAGCATGCACACTCATTTGTTCTTGTAACTCCCATAGAAGTGAAAGGAGGATTCTGGACGCCTAGACGCAGCTCAGCCCCATTCAAGTGAATGGGCCTGAGCTGCAATACCAAGCACAACCACTGTACAATGGATGGCGCTGTGCTTGGTCAGCCATGAGGAAGTTGCAACCTCTTCAAACAGCTGATTGGCAGAGGTGCTGGGCTACCACTGATGACATACTGAAATCATAACTATATAAAAAAAAAAAAAGCCAGGAAAACCACTAATAGAACAGGCTAAATGGACTCTGGAGAGAGGACCTCCTTTTAATTGTACAGACTAGATTACTGGCTCCTTCTAATTGAACAAGCTAGATTGATTCCTCCTCTTGACGTCTCTGTTCTAACCGCTACACAGAATGGGCTAGATCAGGAGTAGGAAACCTTCAGCACTCCAGCTGTTTTGAAACTACAACTCCCAGCATGCATACTTGCTCTGCTCTTCAGACCTACCATAGAAATGAATGGAGCATGCTGCGAATTGTAGTTTCACCACATCTGGAGTGCCGAAGGTTGCTGACCTCTGGGCTAGATGACTGACTCCAGGGGAGGACCTCCTAGTTGATTTTATGGTGGGCTAGCTACAATGTGATAGGTTGCTTTCTCTACCCATTATAGCTAACTATAGGGTTCCTTCAGAATTGTCAGGTTTGGCATGGATTCCACTCCTAAAGTGTGTAATCCAATCCCATGCGTGTACTGTATATGGGTTTCTGAGATGCCTTTCACATGTGTTGTAAACTTTCTGTGAAATATTTGGGCTATGCTCTTGGGGGGGGGGGGGGGGGGTGTATAAGTCCACTGTAGCGTGCTACATATTTTGCACAGAAATGCCAAAGATTATCCCCACGGAATGACAATGGGGCCAATCCTCGTGCGGATCTGCGGCTCAACCACTCCTCTTGTAATGTGTGTGGAATGCGCAATATAGAAATGTTACACTGACTACACTGTAGACCGCTCACTGTTGGGTACACGCGAAAGAGAATATGTGAATATGCTGCTGCGGATTTGCATGCTAGCAACGCAGATGAGATCGCATCCATGACTGTATAAGGCTAGGGCTACACTGCGACTTTTTGTAAGCGACTGATTTTAACTATTAAACTACAGCACAGTCCAAATAAATGTATTGAGTTGAATGCAATCTTGTGGACTGCAGCTATAGTTCAAGAGTTAAAATCAGTCGCGCTACAAAAAGTCTGCAGTGTAGCCCTAGCCTAAAATCCAGAGCGTAAATTAACCAAGGCCAATTTTTTTTTATTTTTTTAATCCGCATGTCAATTTATGCAGTGGATTTAGAACCTTTTGCAATGCATCTCGCAGCAGACAAAGCCATACCCTACAGTTTCCTATATAGCTGTTCCATGTTTAAAGGCTATGTACACCTTTGGAGGCAATTTTTTTTTTATGATTGCATTTTACTCATGTTGGGCGAAAAATCATTTTTTCAATTGGTCTTTATTAAAAATATTGAGTCATTCTGTCACAAAGGGTTAACTGTCCTACTTTTTACTTTCACTTTGTGCTGTTTAATAACCCTTATCTCTAATTCACTAAGGCCTCTTTCACACTAGCGGCAGCACGGATCCGGCAGGTGAAGGGTGCTGCCGGAGCCGTGCTGCCACAGGTACATGTGCACTGCTCCTGTTTATCTAGGCCTATGACGAGAACCATAGAGCTGTCATACTGTCAGGCATCCCAATCTTCCATGTACTAATCTAATAAGGACTACTTTACCAGCAGAAGCATGAACTGAGGTTGCTTTGCTCTGGCATGGTACTAATGAATGGTACTAATGAAATAAAACAGGCAAAAATTCTCAACAAAAATTGTTTTCCATGACTTTTAAATTAAAAAAAAAAAAAAAAATACCTCTTACAGACGTGTCCTTAATACAGTATCTCACAAAAGAGCGTACGCCCTTCACATTTTTGTAAATATATTATATCTTTTCATGGGACAACACTGAAGATCTGATACAATGTAAAATAGTTCGTGTACAGCTTGTATAATGGTGTAAATTTGGTGAGGCCCTGAAAATAACTCACACAGCCATTAATGTCTAAACCACTGGCAAGAAGTGAGTACACCCCTAAGTAATAATTGGCCAAATTGTGCCCAATTAGCCATTTTCCCTCCCCGGTGTCATGTGACTCATTAGTGTTATAAGGTCTCAGGTGTGAATGGGGAGCAGGTGTGTTAAATTTGGTGTCATCGCTCACACACTCTCTCATACTGGTCACTGGAAGTTCAACATGGCTCCTCATGGCCAAGAACTCTGAGGATCTGAAAAAAAAAAAAAAAAAAAAGAATTGTTGCCCTGCATAAAGAAGGCCCAGGCTTTAATAAGACTGCCAACACCCCGAGACTGAGCTGCAGCATGGTGGCCAAGACCAATCAGGGGTTTAACAAGACAGGTTCCACTCAGACCAGGCCTCGCCATGAAGTTGAGTGCACGTGCTCGGTGTCATATCCAGAGGTTGTCTTTTCAAAATAGACGTATGAGTGCTGCCAGCATTGTTTCAGAGGTAAAAGGGGTGGGGTGAGGGTGGGGGGGGGGGGGGGTCAGCCTGTTCAGTGCTCAGGACCATACACTGCATCAAATTGGTCGGTATGGCTGTTGTCCTAGAAGGAAGCCTCTTCTACAGATGCACAAGTAAGCCCGCAAATACTTTGCTGAAGACAAGCAGACTAAGGACATGGATTACTGGAACCATGTTCTGTGGTCTGATGACACCAAGATAAACTTATTTGCAGGGGCAGATTGGGAACCTAAAGTGGCCCCCTATTTTAGGAGGGTCTAAATTGACAGGAGGCAGGGCAACAAAAGTAAGGAGGGTGTGCAAAATACCACATACCACAGTGCCTAACAATATATTGCCCCAAACGTTGTCCCTCTGACTCGGCCATCAATAGTGGCAATTTTCTCTCTTCTTCCAGTTGTCCCTGATGGAAGATATGAAGAAGGGTGCTTAGGAGGTGAGATGTGGGGCATGAGTTCAGGACCCCCGGCCTAGAAGGAGGACGCAGCACTCACTGGACTGGTTGGCATTAACGTCCAATGTCCTTTATTAAATCTTTCCTGATTACAGGATGATACAATCGGCATCTCAAAACCTATTGGCGATTGGATGATGTTTAAATCCTATTATCCAAAGGGTCAGAATCTGAAGACTGATTTAAAGGGAGTCTGTCACCCCTGTATAACCATACACAACCCTTACATGGCTCTGTAGCACACCTACACATGAATGTAATGGTACCTTTGTTATTTTCTTTAGACTTGCAAGATGCAGGAAAAACACAGTTTCATTCATATGCAAATGAGCACTCGCAAGTGCCCAGGGGCCCGGGCTGCTCTGCCTTCTTTCATGGTTACTCCTCCCCAGCCTCTGCCCACCCTCCTTGTATGACAGACACAAGGGAATAAGAGGGCGGGCAGAGGCTGCGGAGGAGTAACCATGAAAGAAGGCAGAGCAGCCCGGGCTCCTACACAGGGAACACTTGGGCGCTTGCGGGTGCTCATTTGCAAGGCTAAAGAAAATAAAGGTACCATTACATTCATGTGTAGGTGTGCAACAGAGCCATGTAAGTGCTGTATGTGGTCATATAGTGGTGACAGACTCCATTTAACTTCCCTTTATTAGCCTTATCCACTTACATGTGTCACCAAATAAAAAACAAAACTTTCAAAATAATGGTCAAACATTTGGTATGGGAATGTACTTACCCGTTTGCTACTTTGTACTGCCCCAGTATTTTGAACTTACACCCCCTCGGCTCCCCTACATGCTTATAATGGGGCTAGACGCATGTGCTCTTATGATGAAGACCGTACCATCAGTTGAAACATTTAGGAGGCCTGGATCTTAAAGGGTTTCTGTCACCAGTTTTGGGCATATAAAACAGGATGACATTTGCAATGTGCAAATGTCACCTGATGCCCAAACTGGTCATTTTTTTTTACTGGTGTCCCCGTTTTTGTAATAAATCAACTTTTGTCATATGCAAATTAATCTTACTAGGTGCAAGGGGCGGTAACCCTGCACCTAGTAGCGCCGTTTCCCTACCTTTATTCACGCCCCCTTTCTTGTGATGGACAGGGCCAGGCAGCTTGCTCTATCACAAGAAAGGGGGCGTGAATAAAGGTAGGGAAACGGCGCATTAATTATTTAATTCCTTGAAGAAATGGGGGAAGTTGACATCTCCATTCCTTATTGCAAACACGCTTTTAAAACTATGACCCTCAAAGCAAAATCTGTACAATATACTTTGTGTGCACATAGCCTTAAACCGTTACAATAAAAAAAAAAAAAAAAAAAAAAAACACACAGAGGTACATCTTAAGGGGTTGTATTGGATCAGAAATTGCACGTCAGGTCTGATACGTTGGTGATCATGAGCCCTTATTTCGGCTAGAAGTTAGGAGTGAATTGCTAGCAGTTTGCAATGAAGATCCTGATGGATATTACCAGTTGGGGGGGGGGCCTGAGTCCCACCACAGTCTGCTGCTATCCAATCAGTGCTGCCAGGGTCAGATTACAGGGACACATCCCCTAATGGTGACACTCATCTGGACCTTCATTGCAACTTGCTAGTAATTCATTCATAACTTCTAGCAGGAATAATAAAGGAATGGTACAACAAAGTTCTGAGTATTTCAGAACTGCTATTACATGAATAACACAAGTAGTTACTAAAATAAAACATGTTAGGAGATGTGTCTAGCATAAAAGTTAGGGTCCATTCACACGAACGGATATTTGCGCAAATACACGGGCGGGGCGCTCGGAACACACGCCGTGCGACCCCATTGAAAATGCCTATACTTGTCCATGCGCACGGACAAGTATAGGACATGCTTCAAAAGAGCCGCGGCTCCCGGCCCCATAGAGGTGAATGGGGCCACATCTATTCCCTTATTCTTGCGGATAGATATGGCCCCATTCATACGGTCGTGTGAATGGGGCCTTACTCCTATCAAAGGCCTGAAATCTTTACTAGTGAAGTTTCCAGTGTGAAATATCCTGCACCCTTCCCCCAGTCAGTCACTTTCCAGGTGATTGCATGGTCCCTGTAGGGTAACGCAGTAGTAACAGAAGAAATACATAGAGATGAGACTTACTAGGACATACTAGTTGAAGAGCTTTATTGGTTGCAAAATATGGCAAGAAACAAATAAAAATTTACAAACACTAAAGGCTAGGGCTACATGGTGACATGTCAACACTTATGGAATGTATTTCTATGGTGTCACAATGCAATATGCTGAGATGTGACAGTTGCAAAATAATCCATCCAAGCCAGATTTTTTTTTTTGACATGGTTGCATCACAGTAGGTCGCATTGTGACACCATTGAAATACGTTATAAGAAGTGTCACGTAACAAACGTTGCCGTGTAGCTGTACCCTTTGTCGCGTGTCATGTCGCCATGTATCCCCAGCCTAAGGGAAGCGTACATCAAGCAGGACATGGTGGGATATTAGTCGTGGGATTCCCCCATTGTGTGTTTGTCGAAGAGGTATTCAGCCATGCCGTTCTGTGGGGCTCCCATTCGCCGAAGGTTGGTCACGTGGTCACCCAGTTCCTTTATGGATTTCACCTGCTCATCAAGGTAGTGTGTTTCCAGGAAGTCACAGAGCTGTGAACAGAAAGAACAGTATTGTTAGAGTGCAGCACCACGAGATTTACTCTACCACAACATCACACACATGACAGACACATTAAAGGGATATAGACTGCTTTGCAGCAACAAGTACTGTAGTTCAGAGAAGGCTGTGCAGGCGCCATTTTTTCTCTCTCCATTGGAATTTTTGCCCAGTTGCCTGGGCAAAAATTCCAATGTAGAGAAAAAAAAACAACAAAACAAACAGGGTTCATGCACAGAACGGTCCACTGTCACATATGCAGCGGTGAGCAGCAGGTGTAATTACACCCAAGCTATCTCATTCATTTCAATGGGACGACTTAGGTGTAATTACACCTGCTCACTGCTGCGGATGCGACAGCAAGCAGGTAAACAGTGAAGAGGAGGCAGCGCTGGCACGGCGCATTCCTTCTTTTTAAACAGCTGATTGGCGGAGGTGCCGGGTGTCAGATCCCCGCTGATCTGAGATTGATAAAAATAACTGGCAACCGTTTTAAAGCGCATCTGTCAGCGAATCGTGCGGGTTTTATTTATTTTTTTCTGTTACGTGTTCACCACATAGGAGATTTTTTAAAATATTTTAATAGTTTGGACTTTTCGGACGTGGCGATATGTAAAATGTTTATTTATTGTTAATATATTTTATATGTAAAATTGGGAAAGGGGCTGTTCAGACGGCCATAGTATAGTGCATCCACTCCACAATCCCACGGATGCCGCCTGGCGGTGTTCTGCAAATTGTGGAACACCCAGCCGGGCGCCCCGTTCAAAATGCCTATTCTTGTCTGCTGGGGGTTGGGAGTTGGTCACCTGTGGCCACTGTGCCACCAATGAGTCTAGTAATGGGGGGGGGGGGCTGGGCGACCAATGGATATAAAGCACATTAAATCAAGTATAGGTGGCGGCGGCATAACGTACCCAGCCTCAGTAGCAGGGCGTGCAATCCACAGCAATTAACCCGCACCTGAGGGGTTAATTGCTGCACTGCCCTGTTATTGAGACCGGGTATGTTATACCACTGCCTCCTATACTTGAACTAATGTGCTTTACATTCATTGTTTGTTTTTTTTAAACTTTTTTTTTTTTTTAAAGTTTTTATTTAATAAATTTTAGCCCACTAGGGACTAGAACCTGGGATCTTTTAATCCCTTGGCACTGCGCCACCAATGAAGTTAACGCTGTTAAATAAAAGTACAGGAGCGGGTGCAGACACGGGATCACATAGCCGGCACCCGACCTGTATTATAGGGAGCTGCAGTCAGCGGTAGTTAACCCCTCAGGTGCCGGAACCCACTCCTGTACTTTTATTAAACAGAGTTAACTTCATTTGTGGCACAGGGTACCCTCCCCATTGGTGGTGCAGTGCACCCTCCCCTCCTCTGCCCCTCTCATTGGTGGCAGCAGCACAGCAGGGAGGGAGAGCTTCCTTCTCCCCTGTGCTGCTGAAGGAACACGGTGTGCGCACCATGTTCTCCGATACTAGGCGCAAATTGCAACAAGACTAAAAAGTCTTGTCGCCATTTGCCAATTTTGAGTTGCATTGGCGACCATTTTGGTCGCCATATGGAGCCTTGTGTTACATGTGCACTTGGCAGCTAAAGACATCGTGTTGCTCCCATGATCATATGTGCCCGCATTACTGAGAAAAATGATTATATGCAAATGAGACTCTAGGAGCAACGGGGGAGTTGCCATTACACCTAGAGGCTCTGCTCTCTCTGCAGCATCCTCTGCTCTTTGATCGACAGGGATAAGCATTAAAATCATCACACCTGATCCTGTCAAAGTGCAGAGGATGCAGCAGTTACAGAGAGCAGAGCCTCTAGGTGTAATGACAACGCCCCCATTGCTCCTAGAGGCTCATTTGCATATAATCAAACCATCATTTTTCTCAACAATGCGGACACATATGAACATGAGACCAACACGGATGTCTTCAGCTGCCAAGTGCACATGTAACAGGTCAGCCAGTGTCATAGGGGCAAACCTGTTGACAGATGTCCTTTAACTTTTACCTAGGGCTGGAACCCATTGTCTGGTTCGCTCACGCTACTTTGCTTTTGGAAGAATTACTGAAGATACCCTTTAACATGCAAGTCAAGAAGAAGTTTATTCTCGGTGACTGACACATGGATCGTATCAGGCGGTTTAGTTATTCCTGTCTCAGCAGTCACTTACATGTGGATCATTCCGATCTGTAGACAATTTGTGCAGATCCAAGAGGGACTGGTTGACGTTCTTCTCCAGCTGCAGGGCACACTCTAGGGCTTCCAGCCCGCTGCCCCACTCATCACGCTCCGGCTTCTGCAATAACAAGTCCAAGAAGACATTACAACTATCACATGAGGAGCCCGACTGCTCCACCCATACCGCTAACCCATCAACCGTCACCCAGTTTATTTTATCTGCTCTGTAAATGGATGGATTTATGAACTAGTCAAACAGCCATTTATGTCCCAAATATCAAACACCGTGATGGTGACCATGCTTTGCCACAGCTACATATCAGCCATATTTTTCCTAGGACCATCTGATGCTTCTACAGTCGGCCACACGCCGAAGAGTAAAGTTGGCAAAAATGGCAGATATCCGCCAATCATGGTTTGAAAATTAGGACCATTGTGTGTGATCAACCATGGACTGTACCGCAGACTAATGCACACAGTGGTGCGCTTTTAGTCTGTTCCACAGAACCAGGGCAGGTGTGGACATTATACAGACTGCACTGAATGTATTTGGTTGTGGACCGTGTAGTACATAGTTGTGCCAATTTGCATGAATGTTCTTGTGGCTTTAAGTGCATATCTGCATCATTTGCACTAAAATCTGCAATTTCTAACAGCGGTTTTTGGTACGGATTAGAGAGGATACCACGTACGCCGCATCATGTGCAGGTGGTGCCTACACAGCAGCCATTGCCTCCATTATCCCACCGATCTGCTGGTGCAGCCCCATGCAGCAGCCCAGCCTTAGATGACGGCTTCATGACTGCTGGAGTGGAGACAGTTGTGGCTGATCCTGCAGCGGCATGTGTGGGCACGCCCTGTTACACAAGGAATTTAAGATGGGAATTAAACTAGAGAAAGTCTTGTACAGACGCATGAATGGCGACTACCCTTAGGGTAAACGTATTCTCAGAACTCAAACATTATGAGCACTGAAACACGGATGTTTGAAGAGGACCCATCACCTCTCCTGACATTCTTATAACTATGTTGTGCCATTCCTCTATTATTCCTACTAGAAGTTTATGAATAAAAGGTATAACTGGATGTTACCAGTCAGGGGGGTGCCCCTACACGGAGTAAGGGTCCATTCACATGTCCACAAATCACACAGCACATAATAGAAATGCCTTTTCTTGTCCATAGATGCAGACAAGAATAGGACAGGTCCTATTTTTTGCGGGGCCGCGGAACAGAAGCGTGGATGCGGAGAGCACTCTGTGTGCTGTCCGCATCTTTTGCGGCCCAACTGAAAATTGTGGAACGGACGCGGACCCATTTTGCAGATGTGTGAATGGACCCCAACACCGGCAGCATTGACTGGATAGTGTCAGACTGCAGGGACACCCCCAACTGGACACCTTTATTCATGAGCTACTAGTAGAGATAAAGGAAAGGCACAAAATGGAAGACTAAAGGTGACAGAATGGTCAGTCCATACACAGGACAGTTATTTAAAGGGGTTTTCCCATCTTGGACAATGGGGGCATATCGCTAGAATATGCCCCCACCGCTGGGAACCGCACCTATATTGAGAACACGGCCCCAGAAGAGAAGGAGGGCGCACCCCTCCCATTAACTTCTATGGAGCCGACGGAAGTAGCCGAGCCAGCGCTTGGCTATTTTCGGCGGCCTAATAGAAATGAATGGAGGGCGGCCGCGCATGCGTGGTGCGCCCTCCTTCTCTATATAGGTGCGGGTCCCGCACCTATAAGACAATGGGGGCATAGCCTAGCGATATGCTCCCATTGTCCAAGATGGGAATAACCCTTTAACTAGACCTGTCAGGAGTGGTGACATGTCCTCTTTAAATGCCTTAAGAAGTTTTTGGCGGTCGGAGTCCCTTCGTGTGTAGTGTCCTAGGCTTTTAGTGTCAGGAGCATTAAAAGGGTTTGTCTGCTTTTTACTATTGATGATCTATCCTCAGGATTGCTCATCAATAGCAGATCAGCAGCGGTGGTCTGACTGTCTGACTCCCGGCACCCCCGCTGATCAGCTGTTTGAAGCACCCACCACACAGATCCGTCTGTTCAAGTGACCACTGCAGAGCGTCCCATAGAAGTGAACGGGGACGCCATACTTGTAATTAAACTGCTCACTGTGGAGAGCAGGTAAACAGAGCAGAAACAGCTGATCAGCGGGGGTGCAGGACGTTTGACCCCCCGCCGGTCTGATATTGTGGACCTATCCTGAGGAATACTAAAAAGACAAGCCCTTTAAAACTTCTCCTCAAGGCAGAAGAACCCACAAAGACTTGTTTAAGCAGCTTTACCCCTCATCTACCCACCACGGTCAGCATTCTCTCTTCTTAACCTGCTGACACAAGTACCTATGGCAGCTCTGGACTGGTTTTGTTTTTGTAAAAACTCGCCTTCCCCATGAATCAACCATTCTGGACCAGTTTTTCCTTACAACTCAATGCGGGATAGCCCCCCTGCTATACCTACCAGGACGTACATGTATAAGCTGATAACAAGTTACCAATGGGGGTAAGGGGCATCTGTACTTACTGCGAAACCACAGCAATCAGAGGTGAACTGCTGAGGTTCTGCCACAAGGGGGAACCAATCCTTTATGATTCGCCCCCCTTTCCCCCCCGCCATCTACTTTCCAACGAGCCACTGAGTCTGATACTAAAGGTCGGGTTTTCACCCTTAGCAGGCAGTTTATATAAGGCCAAGTTTATTTGGTTAGGTTTAATCATTAGAGGCTACGCGTGGCCTTGACAAGACAAAGTCTTCTTACCCTCACGTCCTGCAAGAAAATCCTCCCTCCACGCTGATTCTGCAGCTTCATCAGCTTCTCGGCGTGCTCGCGCTCTTCATGGGATTGGTGCAGAAAGTATTTAGAGAAGTTCCTCAGTGCCACGTCATCACGATCAAAGTAGTAAGACTGAGGAGAGAACACATAACATGAACATCTGAAATGTTTCTACCATCACCAGAAAAGCAGGGTGTATCCAGAGCTTCCTGGTGCATGTACAGAACGGGAGAGGGTCAGAAAAACTGGGCAACAGCTGCTATACCAAGCAAAGCCACTATACAATGTGTGGCGCTGTGCGTGGTGACCTGACAGAAGGCTGCAGATAGGTTGTCAGTGCAAGACTCCCAGAAAACCCCTTTAAGCTCATTACTTAGAATGGATTTAGGTCCAACTGTACTCACAGGCTAAACACATAGGTCACTGAACTAATCACTTGTCCATGTAAAGTCTAACCCCCATCAATATTTCCTTACTTAAAGGGGTTGTGTCAGTTCAGTAAATGGCATGTATCATGTAAAGAAAGTTAATACAAGGCACTTACTAATGTATTGTGATTCTCCATATTGCCTCCTTTGCTGACTTAAAGGGGTATTCCCATCACACAAATGTAGTTTGTATAGTTAGATATAGCCATACCAATATTATTACTAATAGAATGTATTTATATAAAATGTACCGTTTAGAAGATTTCCCTATTTGTATATCCATTGTCCCACACACATCAGTCAGGCCGTTGCCCCTGGTTACGACCACCGCGGCCATGTAGTAGTGGTGGCCGGCTTGCTCCTGTTCAAACAGCTCTGAGGTAACTGCTGTATTGTGAACACATTACATGAACATGCGGAACCACATCTTAGGGTACTTTCACATCTGCGTTTTGGATGCTACCAGTCCAAAACACAATGGTCAGGATCCGTCCAAAACACAGACTTTATAAACGGATCCTGCTCCATAGAGATGAATTGATGTTGGAACAGGATCCGTTTCTCTGCGTTTTGGAAGCACAGACAAAAATACTACAACCCTAAGATGTGTCTCGGCATGATCATGTAATGTGCGTTCCCAATACAGCAGTTACCTCAGAGCGGGCTACCACTACTACATGGCTGCGGTGGTCGTAACCAGGGGCAACGGCCTGACTGATGTGTGTGGGACAATGGAAATACAAATAGGGAAATCTTCTAAACAGTACATTTTATATAAATACATTCTATTAGTAATAATACTGGTATGGCTATATCTAACTATACAAATTACATTTCTGAGATGGGAATACCCCTTTAATTCATTTTTCCTTCACATTATACACGGCTCGTATCCAGGCGTTACGACCACCGCTACAGCGCAGATATGAGGTGGTCGGGATGGAAGCTGCTGTACACATGCGCCTATTTGCACTTCCACAATCTCGGCCACCAGAGAGCCCGATGCTTTTTCCTATAATGTGCAAGCACGACCACCACTGCTGGATTGTAGGGTGGTCATAACCATGGAAACAAGCATTGTATAATGTGATGGGAAAATGAATCCAACCAGCAAAGGAGGCAATATGGAGAATCACAATACATTAGTAAGTGCCTTGTATTAACCGTCTCTACATGATAAGTGCCACTTACTGAAGTGAGAGAACTCCTTTAAGAAATAAATCTTTATACCTAGACCTGTAGTCATGACAAAAGGTCATCTCTAGTTCCACAGGAGAGAAGGTTTCCCCATCAACATAGAAGATTATTTACAGTAAGAGCAGTGAGACTATGGTAGGTGTAAACGTTCATTCACTGCACAAGAGGGGCCTGATGCCGTTCTTGACTGTAAAGACACAGCAGCTTACGGACACTAGAGCTGTACAGATGGGACCTGATCCAGGGTTTATTCTGATGGCCAAGTATGGATTTTTCATCACCAATTTGAGGTCATTGGTGATCTTAGGAGTTTTTTGCCTTCCTTCTGACTCCGCACAGTAGGATTACAGGGTGGACTTTATGATAAAACTACTTAAACTGCAAAAGTTCAGCATCATCACATAGGACGAAGACTTTGCCTAGCAAAATACATTTTGAAATATCAGCAATTATGTTTTTGTTTTTTTGTTTTTAAAGCAAAAGTCATGTCACGTCTACTCCCCAACCTCTTGCAGTGAACAAGTTTTTCTTTGATAATTATTAAATTTTACCTACCGGGCCAGAGTCAAGTGATGCTTTAAAGGGGTATTCTCATCTTAGACAATGGGGGTATTCTCATCTTAGACAATGGGGGCATATCACTAGGATATGCCCCCATTGTCTTATAGGTGTGGGTCCAGAATGGAGTTTCCGGCCACCACCAGGCGCAGCTCCCCGCTGCGCTCATAGAAATGAATGAGAGTGCAGCCACCGCTCCCATTCATTTCTATGGAGCCGACGGAAGTAGCCGAGCCAGCGCTCGGCTATTTTCGGCGGCCCCATAGAAATGAACGGAGGGCGGCTGCGCATGCGCAGTGCGCCCTCATTCAGTTCAGGGGCTCCGTTCTGGATATAGGTGTGGGTCCCAGCGGTGGGACCCGCACCTATAAGACAATGGGGGCATATCCTATATATATATATATATATATATATATATATATATATATCTAAAATGAGAATAACCCTTTAAGCACTTTCTGGATCATATGCTGTATATTGTACATGTGATCCTAGCTCTAAATTCATGGCCTGCCCCTGCGCATCATCACAGCGCATGTGTGCAAATAATTCCACTATCACTGAGCACAGAATACTATCCCAACCCCTAACCAGGCCAGCTGTTTGACCATCAAGCTTGAACATTCACAACTGCTATAGTGTCCTCCACTTCACAGCACTGTATACAGAGCACTGACACTGTAAACCAAGCCTTCAGTGACACACTGCGGCCAGCAGAGGGCAGGGCAACCATATTCTTTACCAATGGCGCGCACATGGCACAAAGTCCCCTCCCATCACACAAACCTTAGAGGTCACCATGCCTTTGTATCATACGCGTGTGCGAGAATAACACAAAGTTAACTCTTAGCTTTTTAACCATCTCATTACTGCAGCTATTGTAAAAACTGCTAAGATGAGGTTTTAGGGTAGGCTAGAATCAAGGTCCCTGGAAGTATCCACCATATTACCCAAAGCTGCATGGTCACACTGCACTATCCTGCTACTTGCAGACTGAATACTTTTGAGCGGCTCTAAGACACGGATGCCACATTTGGGTGATAGAACCTATAAAGTTGGCGCATCTAATGGTATCTATATTATGGCATTAATGGAAAGTTCTGGATCCGCTATTTGTGCTGGCTTAGGCCCCATTCATACAACCATAAGGGCTCTGTGCCCATATTGCAGTCCACAGCACAGGCACAAAGCCCTCACGTTCGTCTGATTGAGCCCTTATAAATACTGACTATGAGAAAGTGGCCTTAGACCAAAGAATTAGAATATGGTCAGTGACCCATCATAGACTGCAGAGGACCCCTGACTCTCCAATATCTGATCATAGAGCACCCGTATACCCTGCCCTACATGACAAGTGACCAACACCCAGTCTCAGGACACCTGCACCCCATAGATAGGCCGGTCGTACAGTGCACAGATCTGCCGCGCTGCCAGTCCACACCCTTCACCTTTGCTCTACACATCTGCTAGGTCACGATATCAAACCGGCCTCATTACAACCAAGCCCTAGAGCTGCGGGAGGACAATTGCTTTAGGTGCAACACCCTAATATAGGCCAAGCAGGAGAGCCAGAATACACCTGCAGGATAATGGGGTGAAGGTCTGCACTTCTGGGATACAGGGAAGTGGGGACCCTGTGATAAAGGAGCAGGAACGCTGTGAGGAACAAAGGTCCAGACATTCGGTTAGGACTGGAGGTTCTTTTTTATTTTAATGCAATAAATGTACAAGAAATCCAGATGGCTCCAAAAAGTATCATTCACTCTAGGAGTTTCCCCCTTGCTCTATAGGGGTGTAGTGTTTCACTTTAGGTCTCATGCATACAATTGTAGGTATTTTGCAAAACCCGGATCTGCAAAATACGGATGATATCTGTGTGCCATCCATTTTTTGCAGACCCTTAGTCTTCAATGGGTCTGTATTTTGCAGCCATAAATAGAACACATTCTACCTTTTTGCAAAAACACACATTGTGTGCCTGAGGCCTTAGGTTTACCAGCCAGACACTATAAGAACCATCTACATGAAGTAGTAAAGCCATAAAACGTGTTCGTGTCCATTAAGGCCGAGTTCACACTTCAGTTACTTGATCAGTTATTTCCATCAATTATTATGAGCCAAAACCAGGAGTGGAGCCTCCACAGAGATCAGGTGTAATGGAAGATTTCCTCCTGCATTTTTGACCCATTTTGAACTCAGTCACTGATGGAAATCACTGACCAAATAACTAAGGTGTAAACTGGGCCTAAGGGCTCATTCACACAACTGTATCCGTTTTTACGGACTGCAAATTGCAGATCCCCAAAATACAGATAGCAGCCACATACATTATGTATTTTGCAGGATTGGAACGTCCTTCTCCATAAAATAATGCCTATTCCTGTCCTATTATTGTCTGTTTTTGCAGACAAGTTCTACAGTGCTTTGCCCACTAGCATGTCCTTGCATTCTCTCCTGTACAGAACGTGATAAGAAAACGGCAAAAAAAAGCCAAGAGCGCCAAAGTGCTGTGTTTTTGAATAGAAGCAAGAAAGACAAAGAAAAAAGAAACGCCACCTCATCAAGGAAACAGCTGTAGCAAAAATCACTTGTGTGTCTTGCGTTTTATATTTCCCATAGACCTGGCATTTTAATGCAGAAAAAAATAAAAATGTACAAAAAAAGCCACTATAAAAAAAAAAAAAACAAAAAACCTTCAGTTGTTCATGTTCTGCTAATTGCCAATCCGCACCGATGCTTGCAATCTAAAATATAAGCATGCAGACGTGGCTCCAGCAGACAGACCACGCCATCAGTAAGCCTGAATGGGAAGTGGTCTGGCAGCCTGATCCAAAAGCAGATCGGGGGCAACGCTCGGCACCCTGCTGCCCGGCAATGCTCGGCACCCTGCTGCCCGGCAATGCTCGGCACCCTGCTGCGGGGCAACGCTCGGCACCCTGCTGCCCATCTAGCCAGCCCTCTCGGATCTAGATTTACAATCACTTACTGTTGACTTTCCCACCACATTAGCTGGACATTTAAGGCAAGCATCAGGAATTGCAAGCCCCCCTCACATCCTTGGGAGACCCTCCACACAGCAGATCACACCCCGCTGACATGAATTGGGCATGCTCACACAGCTCAAATAGTATGAGGAACGCCTTTAAATAGTTTCACAATTAAACAATAGACCTGGCACTAACATCCGTGCCTGAGACACTGGCACAGCTAATCATTTACAGTCAATTTACCAGTTACACAATCCTACCTAGCCCTGGAACTTGCAGCAGCTGGCAACAATACCCGGGAAAGTATTCATCTTCCAACATGGTAAGATGGTGGATTGTAAGCGCCATCACAAGTAACTTGATCTACAGCAATCCAACCACATGAGATCTAAGGTCCCTTCAGATCAGTGGGAGGATAAAGTGGAAAAGCATAGCCCTTTGCCACACAAAACCCAGGTCTCTGCCACGTTAGAGGGGAACCCATCTTCACAAGTGGGAGTCTCCCAGACCTAATCACTGCCAAATAGCAGGGCTGAAGACCACTGCACATGTACACCCCCTCAAAGATGGCGCATTCCATAGCTGGAAGCCTAACATAGAAAGCCTGTACCACTGTAGTGAGGAGAAGGGGGTGGGGGGGGGGTGCGTGGGATGGCAAAACTACACCATGCTACTACTACTTCAGCTCCACAGCAGATACTTTCCGGCAATAGTTCCGTGCTTTATCATCCCCTATTAAAAAAATTCTATCACGACATCTGCCGTAAATAAAGAGGTTACAAAGCGAGGCGCACACACAGCTGCGCAGGCTAAATACGCACCATGGATAGGTAGACGTACGAGGCGTACAGCTCCAGGTTGACCTGGCGGTTGATAGCGGCCTCACAGTCCTGGTGGTAATTCTGACGGACCTGGGAGCTCATGGTTCTGGGTTAATGGGTTCCGTCCAATCACTGTTGAAGCGGGAACCAACGTTGAATCTCGATATTACACTGCGCTCTATCTGACGCAGCACCGACTCGCTGTCAGTTATATATACAACGTGACGTCACCGACCCCCAAGCGCTGCCAAGGAAACAGCCCCGCCCCTCGTCACGTACTATCAGCCGGTTGCCATTTTTGTTTAGGGCATCGTTTGGGCCTGTTCTATAAATTCTAGTCATGTAAAAGGAAAAAAATCTTGCAATTTAATTCTGATGAAGGCGAATGAGCTATCCCGAGTCTGCGCTTAACATTTATTGTTAACATTTTTGCTCTGGGGAAGAGTTCAGTTGCCCAAAACAAAAATGGCCACTGGACGGCTAGGTCACATGGCTGTGACATTCAAAACAAACATGTTTGTGTAACGTGGGACGGGCATTGCGATGTTGTGTCATGGTATATGTAACCTGCTTATTTAATTTCTGAATTCCTGTCAAGCTGCAGCTATGTAAAGGCTGTTATAAAAGACGCAGATAACGAGAGCACCATAATTACTGACCCATTTATGTAAAACCAGATTCTGGTGTTTAATTAAAGGGGCTGTCCATTTTCTGACACCACTTCAATCACTTCTAATGAAAGCTGCCTGGTCTCTGAGACAAATATGCTGAGTTTATATCTCTGGCCTGGTACCCGCAGTTATTACAGTGATTGCAGTTGGACCCAAGGTAATAGTATCCAATGGGATCAGTAGTAGCACCAGGCACAGCCACTTACATGGCAGACAGGGTTCACACTGTGTTTAGTCTCCTGCTGGACTTTCCTTTGGGGGTATACAGACACCTCTGAACTTTTTTGAGGGTGAAAGAGGGCCGCTTATGATTTGTTGTGAGAAAGATCCATTTTTCCAGCATATCTATACACCTCAATAGTTTTCTTTTACACAACAGAGCAAAAATTATCTGAATATAGAAATTTTGAAAATCCAAATGGCATCAAATAATAAAATAATATACAAGGTGGGCTCTAATATCCAGATAGGAAATAGTGATAAGCGAAGCGAGCTTCAGATGCTACATCTGAAGTCGCTTCGTTCAAAACTTCGGAATAATACTGTGTTGAGATTCGTCTCCGTACAGTATTAGAATGTATGGGCTGCGATGAGCCAAAGTAAGTTATTCGTGAAGTCGCACGTGACTTCATTGAATAACTTCGGTAGTTGAATTTTAAAGTGGAAAACCACCTTACAACTTGAAACCTAACTCGGCTTCGGTTCCAACTGGTACCTCGAACCGAAGCCAAGTTCATTTTCAAGTGTTTTTCCACTTAAAAAAATCAATTACCGAAGTTATTCAGTGAAGTCACGCAGGACTTTGCAAATACCTAACTTTGCCTCATCAGAGCCCATACATTTTCGACGAATCTCCGTACAGTATTATTCCAAAATTTTGAACGAAGAGACTTCGGATGTAACATCTGAACTTTGTTTCGCTCATCACTAATAGGAACCAGAAAAACACTTTCGGGATCGATGTTGTAAATGCAATAATGCAAATCTATATGTCATATCAAAAAGAGAGACTAGAGATGAGCGAATTTCATTATTTAGAAATTAGTTTCCGCTTCGTTTAGTGGTAAAAGCAGAATTGCGTTATGGATTCCGTTACAACGGACCATAACGCAATTTTATGATGGAATACCTTTAGAGGCATGCCGTTACTCATTCCGTCATAATAGAAGTCTATAGGCTGCATAATGGATCCGTCCGGTCTCCGTTATCCTGGAGTCCTATGCAGCCCATAGACTTCTACTATGACGTAATGAATAATGCTCATCTCTAGTAGAGACTGCCCCTACAAAAGAGAGACACCTGGGAGGTCTGGGAACAGGAATATAGACACACCATCCAAATGTGTGCCAAGAAGACACTATTTTGGCATAGAATTGGCTAATACAAGTGTTTGGGCACTTAAGGCTACTTTCACACTAGCGTTTCTATTTTCCGGTATTGAGTTCCGTCATAGGGTCTCAATATCAGAGAAAAACGCTTCCGTTTTGTCCCCATTCATTGTCAATAGGGACAAAACGTAACTGAACAGAAGAGAGTGCTCCGTTCTCATACTGGAGAGCAGCATGCTGCAGTTTGCTTTCCGTCCTGGGATGTGGAGCAAGACGGATCCGTCATGACCCACAATGCAAGTCAATAGGAACGGATCCGTTTTCTCTGACACAATAGGAAACGGATCCATCCCCCATTGACTTTCAATGGAGTTCATGACGGATCCGTCTTGGGTATGTTAAAGATAATACAACTGGATCCGTTCATAACAGATGCAGATGGTTGTATTATCAGTAACGGAAGCGTTTTTGCTGATCCCTGCCGGATCCAGCAAAAATGCAAGTGTGAAAGTAGCCTTAGATCTATATGCTGGGAGAATTTTTTGGCCTACATGGAACATAACACTGTATGCACCAGGCTTTATAATGTTTTTCTTCAGTTCAGCTGAATCAGTAGGTTGATGTAGAGAAGAATTGCAGTCTCCGCCCTACTCTATTGCCTGCACATGTCCTCGTTGTCACCATGTTTCATAATGCAGCAGACCGCACGAGACACGTGACTCACAACAACCTGTTGTGTAAGTGATGGTAATGGGAACGGAGGTGTGAACTGAGCTGTAAGAAGGGGTGTTGGCATTCATGGCATTTTCAGCAGGTGAGTAAGTTTGCCCATAAACATTGTTCATAAGATATAAAATAACTTCCAGGATAGGAAAAGCATGTTAATCTAAAAACCTCACGTGTCCTGTTAGACTCTGGACTTAAAGGGGTTCTCCAGGAATTAAGAAAATGAAAATACTTAAATATTACTTTATTATAAATATATTCCAAAATACCTTTCATTAGTTATAATGGCTTGTTTTGTCTTAGGAGCAATCATTAGGAGAAACAAAATGGCCGCCATCCTATTAGTACACACAAAACCTGTCCTAATCATACAGGAGGACAAGTTACTTCACTGAGGTAAAGAGCTGCCTCATCCTCCTCTCTGCTCTGCTTCTCAGGGATTATGATCCATAATACAGCTGAATCTCTGTAGGAATGGAGTTCATGAGCAGCAGCACTTGTATGCAGTCTCCATTACCACAGTCTGTCCTGTCCGTCCTCTGTGTACTTCATGTCTCCTCATGAACTCCATTCCCACAAAGATTCAGCTAAATATCATATTAAGCTGTATTCAGGATCATAATCCCTGACAAGCAGAGAGGAGGATGAGGCAGCTCTTTACCTCAGTGTTGTGAAGTAACTTGTCCTCCTGTGTGATCAGGACAGGTTTTGTGTGTACTAATAGGACGGCGGCCATTTTGTTTCTCCTGATGATTGCTCCCCAGACAAAACGAGCCATTATAACTAATGAAAGGTATTTGGGAATATATTTATAATAAAGTAACATTTATGTATTTTCATTTTCTTAATTCCTGGAAAACCCCTTTAAAGGGAACCTGTCAGCTCTGAAACACCCTCCAAACACTGCGGTGTATAGTGTAAGTGACGTCGAGTCCGGTTATGTAAGTTTTATCTTCATACTCACTTCTATTACGTCGCTGTGCTCCCACAAACCAGCAGTAAAATGCACTCAGAGGACTCCGGTGCTCACTCACATAATGGAGAGGACTCAAAGAAGAGTCCTCTCAATGTATTTTACTGCAGGTTTGTCAGAGCACAGCGTCGGAATGGAAGAGAGTATGAAGATAAAATTTACATAATCAGATTTATCATCATTTACACTATACAAGTCTTTCTCTAGTTCAGGGGGTGTTTCGGAGATGACAGGTTCCCTTTAAGTAAATATCACAGAGCCGCACTACTTTTTAAGGTGTAAATTTCATTTCAGTTTTTGAAAATGTGTGGTTACAGTAATGTTAATAACTTTTGTAATATACATTATTTGTGAAGTTTGTGTACTTTTATTAACCCCTTAATGACCGGGCCTATTTTCATTTTTTATTTTTCCTCCCCACGTTCCAATAGCCAGAACTTTTTTATTTTTCATTCAGAAAAAAAAACATAATTCTGCCAAGGTTTTGGGGGTTTTGACATCACAGTGTTCACTGTGCACTAAAAATGACATGACGTCCTTATTCTGTGGCTCAATACGATTGCAGTGATACTGAACTTGTATAGTTTTTATTTTTTTAATTACTTCTAAAAAAAATGAAAAAAATCTTTTTCATTTATTTTAGTCTACAGAGCTGTATGAGGGCTTGTTTCTTGTGTAACAAACAGATCTTTCCCTTATACCTCATGGCTTCCACTCATGGGACTTGCAGCATGAGTATGCAGCAGCTCCTAGCACTGATTGCTCACATAGTATTATATTGATTTATGATGCTAGGCAAGGGTGCAAAAACTGAAATGGTGCCCCCCCATGCCAATTTCGTAACCTAGCCCCTTCACCACAATGAAAGCGCTCATTGCCCATGGCCCTTCCGCTGCCCCCCTCTTGCCTCTACCTGGTTCTGTGTGAGGCGATCACCTAACCTTTATGTCAGTCTTATGAAATACATTCTTGAACTGTAAGGGTAAATAGCATCATAAATAAATAGAATGCTATGTGACCCGTCAGTGCTGGGAGGTCAGGACGGGAGTTGCCGCATACTCACGCTGCAAGTGCAATGCGTGAAACTTACTCATCTGAAAGGGGCCATAAGTTATAAGGGAAAGATCTGCACCAGACGTGTGGATGAAGCATTATTAGTTTTTTTTTGTTTGTTTTTTTGGATGGGGGGGGCAAGATGACTAAAAAATGGCGAATCACGTTTTTCTTTTTTTTCCATTATGGTGTTCACCGCACAGGAAATTTTTTAAAAAATATTTTAATAGTTCAGACATTTTCTGACGTGGCGATACCTAATATGTTAAATTTTTTATTGTTTATATATTTTGATATGTAAAATTGTGAAAGGGTGGTGATTTAAACTTTTAATATTTTAGTGTTTTTTTATTTTTTTACCGTTTATTTAATAACTATTAGGGGGCTAAAACCTGGTATCTTTTGATCCCTTGTACTATTCACCCTAATAGAGATCTATGAATAAGTGAATAAGATTTTTACACTGTCCCTGCTGAGCACAGAACCTTCTTCTGCCCGGGAGGAGACTGGATAAGCCAGATCAGAGTATTACCTGTACTGTTTTGCACTTGAGTTCCTCCAGTATAGAAGAACACTGGTTTACTTCAAACCCTGACTCTCTGGACTGATTTCACATTGGGGTGCACCATGCCTCAACATCCCTTTGGAGAGTAGCAACAAATGGTGACACCTCGACGATGTCCGGGGGACCCAGTGTGGAGTTTGGGTCATCCTAAACACGTCCATTGCATAAGCGTCTACTTCATAACATTGACCTTGAAAATCTGAAACTGTTAGAAAGACCACAGAATTGCAGAGGTCCATACTCTCTGATCCATTCATCTCTTATAAGGCTGTGGGTAGCTTACATGCAGGGTCATAGCTATAGGGGGTGCAGAGGAAGCAGTAGCGCCCAGGTCCTAGTACCTGAGGGGTTTCATAAGATACTAGTATGGCAAATGGCACGCGGTAGGACGGAGTCCTGTAAGACGTTTTGCCCTGGGCCTAGGAGTTGAAGTTATACAAGAGCTTACGTCATTTCTTCTTATGTCACCAAGACTCGTCACATGAACTCAAAGACTTGCTTTTCAGTTGCATAAAAATGGAAAACCGAAGAAGAAGCTCACTGGCCTTACAGCGATGAGTGAATTGTGGATGTCGCTATCTTGGTATTCGCAGAAGACTTCTTTATTTGTAGTTCGGGATGAAGAAGCATGACGTCTTTACTTAAGCAACCAGGTCCTCAATGACAACTTTGTCCAAGAAATAACGGGTTATGTAATTGAATCCACGTAGAGTATTTAGAAGAGGGAATGAATGGGTAATGTATACTTGGTCCAGTGCTGACCATTGGTAGGATCATTGCAGGCAGAAGGTGCAGTGTCCAGACAGGAGCTTTTTAACATATTGGTGGGCCCAGTGGGCCCCACCCTCCAGAATTTCTCATATCCTTTGTAGAGTGTAAGCTCTTACATGCTGTACTACTATGGTCTCTATGTTCTACTTTTGTGTTATATGAAGTAGCATACCTCCCAACCTTTAAAGAGGCTAAGGAGGGACAGCATAAATACAGCACCCAATACATATATATACATGCCAACCTGTCCAGTCTCCTTTTTGCCCCCACACAGTAGTTATACCACCTTAGTGCTCCCACACAGTAGTTATACCACCTTAGTGCTCCCACACAGTAGTTATACCACCTTAGTGCTCCCACACAGTAGTTATACCATCTTAGGGCTCCCACACAGTAGTTATACCACCTTAGTGCTCCCACACAGTAGTTATACCACCTTAGGGCTCCCACACAGTAGTTATACCACCTTAGTGCTCCCACACAGTAGTTATACCACCTTAGTGCTCCCACACAGTAGTTATACCACCTTAGTGCTCCCACACAGTAGTTATACCACCTTAGTGCTCCCACACAGTAGTTATTACCACCTTAGTGCTCCCACACAGTAGTTATACCACCTTAGGGCTCCCACACAGTAGTTATACCACCTTAGGGCTCCCACACAGTAGTTATGCCTTCTTAGTGCCCTTTCACATCAGTGATGCCCAGAGGTGGGATTCAAATTTTTAACAACAGGTTCCCTATTTAACAGCAGATGTGCAGTGTCCTGACATATATTGAATGAATGCATGAATACATGACATGCACCATATACATGCTAACATCCATAACTACACAATATACTGTACATGCTACACACATAAATACACTATATACACACATTCATAACTATACCATATACATGCTACACACATACATAAATACACCATATACATACTACACACATAAATACAATATATACACACATACATATAAATACACCATATACATTCTACACACTTAAATGGGTTCTGCAGTTGTTTAAAACCGATGATCTATCCTCTGGATAGATCATCAGCATCTGATCGGCGGTGGTCCAACACCCGGGACCCCCGCCGATCAGCTGTTTGAGAAGGCAGCGGCGCTGCAGGAGCACCGCGGCCTTCTCTGTGCGGCCTTCCTCAGGCCCAGTGACGTCACGACTACTATCACTGGCCTGGGTGGGGCTAAGCTCTGCTCACATGACTGGAGCTTAGCCCCGCCCAGGCTAGTGATAGTAGTCATGACGTCACTGGGCCTAAGGAAAACATAGAGAAGGCCGCGGTGCTCCTGCAGCGCCGCTGCCTTCTCAAACAGCTGATCGGCGGGGGTCCCGGGTGTCGGACCCCCGCCGATCAGATGCTGATGATCTATCCAGAGGATTGGCGGGGTTTGGCGGGATCGCCGTTCCCCATCATTGTGTTCGGGTGCCAGCTGTACGATATAGTTGGCACCCACCACGTATAGAGCGGGCTCACTGCAGCACCCTGCTCCATACAAATGCAGGCGGATAATGACATACATGTACGCCATTATTCGTTGAGGGGTTAAAAAAAAAGTCTCTTTACTTCAGTATCATAGCACCCCCTGGTGTTTAATTTCTATTGTAGTGTTCATGTCCACCTACTGAGCTGGTCGCACATGCTCAATTCCATCCTTCAGTTGCCAGAAGCCATGTCTACTGTGACAGTTACAGGGAAATATCTGCAACACAAAGGACACACTCCCCGAGCTGTGATAGGGAGAGAGATGCAGCAGAACGGACAAACACCGTTAGCTGTGATAAGGAGAGAGCTGCAGAAAAAAACTACACGCCCCCTGAGCTGCCAGCCAGAAAAGAATTAAGCAGAGCAATCCGAGCAATGGATGGGGAGAGCTCTGGGTCCATGTGAGGACAGGGTTGGTTCTAGCTTTTTTAGAAAGAAATAGTCATGTGTTATGTCATGATGTCTGGTAGCAACGTTCTCCTCTCTCTCTGTTAAAAACACATGGACACTCGTCGGATTCGACATGTATGTATAAGGAGTATACGGAGAGTTGGTAGAGATAGCTGTTGGCCAACAGCATTGAAAATGTATGGACACCTTGACACACTGGATTCCAGGTCTGTTATGAATAAGCCTCAGTAGGTACCATGACCTAGTAACCATTTTTCATTGACCTGACTCAGGAAGACATAGACATGACCCATTTTCAGGAATACATAGTTATAACATGACTAGTCATTCGGATTAGAAGCAAGCAGTAACTGGTTGGTTGATAAGTAAAGCTGCATTTAGACTGCCTGATGGGGCAGGCAATTATTGGGAAGGGACTTTTCCTTCCTGATAATTGCCTGCTTATCATTGGAGCTAAAGAGATGAATTAACATGCAGCAATCATCTCCACTATATAGGGACGAGCCATGGCTATCACTCGTCCTAATACAGATTCATTGTTTCTGGGCAGCAGATCCCTGTTCGCACAGCAAGATCTGCTGCCCAGAAATTAATGTGCACAATCAATGATTGATTCACTCACTTGATGAAGAAGAATTTTGCTCATTTATTGGGGGGATTGGCAGCACATTTCCACAGGTCTCTCATTGGGAATGAGCATTTGTAGTAAAGTTCGTTCCCAATAATTGACCTGACAATAGGGTCATGTAAACCGGCTTTAAAGGGGGTTATCCCATGACTAACGTAAAAAATGAACATTAGACATATAAATTTGTCTAAACAAAGCTAGAACCAGCCCTGTACCTCACATGGATCCAAAGATCTCCACATTCATTGCTCTGCTAGAATTATATCAAGCTGAAAGCTCAAGGGGAGTGTATTTTCTGCTGCAGCTAAGGGGGCGTGTCTAGGCTCTCCCTATCACAGCTAAGGGGGCGTGTCTCAGCTCTCCCTATCACAGCTCAGGAGGCAGCTGAAGGACGAAACTGAGCATGTGAAATAAGAAAAAAACAGCAGGTGGCGCTATACAGATACATTTTATTGAATAACTTTATATAAAATAATTTTTAATTACATGCAATTACACAAGTATTCAGATCCAGGTGCTGGTTTGAAAACTGTAGAATATTTTTCGTGGGGCAACCCCTTTAAGTAATTATCATTATCTGCCTGATAGCAAGGGGTAGGATTACTAAGTGTCACTGTGTAGGTAATATCTGCCTCTAACAAGACGACATTGGCTTTATCCCTGTAGGTCCCATTTAGGTAACCCCTTCCCATGTGTCCTACAAGACAACTCAACACAACTTTCATCTGAATGGGCGAGGTGTAATTCTACATTTCCCCTGCAGTGGCCTTAGGGTCCCATTAGGCACCAGGCCATTGTTTCCTCCTATAGCTATACCTATGATGTCATCGGACAGGCTCATTTACAGATGTACTGAAGCCGGTTACACTTTGTCCTGCTGTGACCTTGCCTTCATTGATAACATAACGCAATAAATTCTTGTTATTCATGATTACACTTTTCATAACAATAGGATGTTATGTCCAAAATATTGGTCTGGGCACTGACGTAAATTGTGGAAAACTGCATTGGAAAATGTTGTATTTAGCAATGCCTGCCGGATATGTATGTGATTAAATATGGGTTATACAACAGAAGAAAAAAGAGGAAGTGTCAGTATGTAAATGTGCAGCAATATATATGGGCAGGGTAGGGTACTGATAAAGTATAATCTGCGGTTTAAGGACAAAGTAGTTGAAATAAAAAGCTGAAATCAGTAAAATTAAAGAGAACGGAACCACTCAAATGTTGACATCAATTTTATTGATTTTACGATAAAGTAAAAAATATAAAAAATATTTATTTTTTTCACTCACAAGCCTTAAAAATAAAAACTTAGCGCTCCAATTTGGTACAATTAAAAAAAAGACCTGCAGTATTTTTCGGGAGAGGAGACGCAGTACCTGGAGAAAACTCAAGCAAAACAAGGCGAGAACTTACAAACCTCATGTAGATGTGTTTTTGGTAGAGTTGAACCCAGAGCTGCAAGTCAACAAGCCTAACCAATGTATTGACTACTGATTAAAAATCTTTAAAGTAGTTTTACCACCATAGTAGTAATTACATATCCCTAGAATATGTCATCACTTACTGATCGTGGGGTCCCAACTGATGGGATCTCCACCAATCCTTAGAATGAAAGAGCAGAAGTGCTAGCTAAATGCTATGGCCCTTTCACACCCATCCACTGTGCAGGGGTTTCTATGCTCGGACCTCTGTGTATTTTATTGTATTTTTCTGGCAAGGAATTGTTGGCAAAGGTTGGCAAGGAACAGGGCTAATCACCCTGCTCCACCCCTCTTGGCAGGATTGGGCTGGTCCTGCTTCCTTCCAGGAGCGGGAGTTCCTGTCCAGAGACAGAGTGAAGAGGAAGCTCAAGCTCCTGCTACTGATTCTCCAGAGAGATCAACCATTCATTTGCCTCAAGTGAAGTCTCAAGATGCTATACAGCAGAGTGAGCTGCTATGACCAGCATTACAGACACTGCTGCAACATGAGGGATTACAGCCAAGACACCCATCACCTAGAATGTTATTAGGCCAGTACTAGCTAAGTGCTAAATTGCCAACATCCCTACCTGCCTCCATAATCCTTACGGGTGCCAGAAAATAATTGCACTTAAAACCTGCTGCTACATTGCACTAGTAAAAAGACTTTGTTAAATTTACATAATTCTTATATATCCACTGCTCAAATCCTCAGAGAGTAATGGTATGACGGAGTACACCATGATACAACACTTCATCAGGCCACTACCACTCCCATCCTCTGCACCGGCGACTCCAAGGCTCACTGCACCACATAGACATTGGCCATAGACATTGCCAAGGTTGTAGCTATAGGGGGTGCAGAAGTAGCAGTCGCTACGGGGCCCAGGAGCCTGAGGGGGCCCAAAGACCCTTGTGGTGCATAAGAAAACACCGGTATTATAGAAAGTGCATGCTGGTCAAGTTATACCTCTGGCTGGAGGGAAGGGGTTAGGTCAAGAATTTGGCATAGGGGGTCTGTTCCAATTTTTGCCTCAGGCCGCATGAAGGCTATGTGTTTCCCTGCCCCTGGCCACAAAGCACTGAGGGAAGGGGGGCTCAAGCTGAACTCTTGCACCAGGGCCCATAAGCCTTTAGCTATGCCCCTGGCAGGAGGGAAGGGGTTAGGTCAAGAATTTGACATGGGGGGGAGGTGTTCAAATTTTACCTCAGGCAGCATGAAGGCTATGTGCTTCCCTGCCCCTGGCCACAAAGCACTGAGGGAAGAGGGGCCCAAGCTGAACTCTTGCACCAAGGCCCATGAGCCTTTAGCTACGCCCCTGTGCAGGAACAAAGCTGGAGATACATTGATCCCTTCTGTTTCAGAGGTTGGACCACCTCCTGATCAGAAGATGGAAATATCCCTTTACGTCTCTTTGCATGGAGCATAAACGTAGTACATAGTAACATTTTACTTCAATAAGTCATCACCACTAAACATTGTAATTGAACCACTGGACAACAACTAGGCAGGCAGAACAAGCAGGCAACATAATTGTTTCCTGGAGTTATTAACAATAGCATCTATAGGGGGCTTTATAGGACTAAGTCAAAGGATCAGTCCAGATAATGAGAAATGCATGCAACAACCAAAGCAATATAATCCAGATCATGGCCAGAGCTGGATAAGATGGAGGTGGGAGAGATAACAGTAGTGCCCTGGCACAAGGGTACTTTGTACTATGAACATTTGTGGTATTGCTAATTGGCAAAGACATCGACTCCCTACTTCAGTGCACTTGGAAAGGTTAACTTGCACTATGATTTATGCCGTTGTTTATACTGTTTTATATTGTTGAACTGCATTTTATATGTTTATTGCAATATATCCTGTTCATTTTCACTGTTAATGGGCTATTTCTACACTGAACTCTGGAAAGAGTTAATGCACAGCTAGCTTATACCGAGAGACTTTGGAACTTTCTGTCTATGCACTGAGAAGTTAGAAATCTTCCACAGTTACTATAGGGGACTATGCAAAGTTTTGGAGAGGAAAAAACAGACACACTGACCTTCTGACTGTCTGGTTTATCTCTGTTGTTTATGTCTGAAGACTTTCTGGTTTAAGTCTGGAAAAACTGCTAAGTCATTCCCATAGACTTGTATTGAAACTCTATAGAAGTCTAGGACACACTGAAATTGAAACATTGTTTTCTGTTTAGGCTGTGCTTCTCCACTCCACCCCTTCCACTAGAAGGTTCTAGTTTAGTTAGAAATTTAATATAAGCAGAGCAGTCAGAGCCACTATTTGTCTGCAGATAGGGACTAGTGTAGTAGAAGAGACCCTGCCAGACTGCATGAGTGATCAGAAAAAGACGCTGAGATTGGGATACTCTTCCACAGACCCTAGGTCACCAGCCCTTTGACCAGAAGGCTAGCTGGATGACTGAGCCACAGACCCTGGGCCACCAGCCCTTTGGCCAGAGGGACAGCTAGCTCGGGCCTTTCCTTGGCACAGAACCTTCTTCTGCCCGGGAGGAGACTGGATAAGCCAGATCAGAGCATTACCTGTACTGTTTTGCACTTGAGTTCCTCCAGTATAGAAGAACACTGGTTTACTTCAAACCCTGACTCTCTGGACTGATTTCACATTGGGGTGCACCATGCCTCAACATCCCTTTGGAGAGTAGCAACAAATGGTGACACCTCGACGATGTCCGGGGGACCCAGTGTGGAGTTTGGGTCATCCTAAACACGTCCATTGCATAAGCGTCTACTTCATAACATTGACCTTGAAAATCTGAAACTGGTAGAAAGACCACAGAATTGCAGAGGTCCATACTCTCTGATGCATTCATCTCTTATAAGGCTGTGGGTAGTTTACATGCAGGGTCATAGCTATAGGGGGCGCAGAGGAAGCAGTAGCACCCAGGTCCTAGTACCTGAGGGGTTTCATAAGATACTAGTATGGCAAATGGCAGCGGTAGGACGGAGTCCTGTAACACGTTTTGCCTTGGGCCTAGGAGTTGAAGTTATGCAAGAACTTACGTCATTTCTTCTTATAGAACCTACAAACACAAGGTATGTACCAACATCATTCAAGAAATCCAAATGATTATGTTATAATATCAATCTTTATTAACTGCATAAATTACCAAGATAAAAAGTATATTAAAATCTCCACAAAATGCACAGTGAACTGACACAAGTGAGGGACAACTGTTCAAAAGGGCTAGCACTAACACATAGGTATAACAAGGCACATTACTGCATCATGGTAGCAAAATCCACATGGCTATTATAACATATACTGCTAAACAAAGCTAGATACATAGTACATATAGCACAGCCACCAGCGGCCCATACAAAACACTGCCCAAAACAGTGTCCCGCACTTACCCTACGCGTTTCGCCAACAGGCTTCGTCAGGGGAAGTGAGAGACCTCTGCATTAGTGTGCCTTTATATATTAAAATAAGTTGAAAATATAGATCACCTGTCGATGCCATCCGGCGTTAGCGTGCATCTCAAGCACTATGATAATATCCGGCAAAGACCGGAACCAACGCACCCAGTCACCTGACGCCCAGGACAATCATCATTGGCTGCCTGCGCGTCAATCAAAGATGCCTCGAGATGCCGCCTCAGCCTGCCCACACCAAAGATGGCCATAAGGGGACATACTACGCATGTCCATAGCGGCATGGGGCGCACAGTTGAATTCAACCGCAGCGTCTACAGAGACAGTCTGCGCACACCCAAACAGGCCCAGTCACATGACCCACATAGGGCACATGACCGGATCGGCCGCGGGTCACGTAACACAGAATAGGTCATTGGGTAGCAAAAAAGACCGTATCCATAACGGAGCCCATCGCTGATAGAGGGGAAGACCACAGGTAATCACAGGATGGCATTGATGGTGAAGGTCTGGACAAAATACATTTAAGAGCTATTAGATATCAAATGGATCTTATGAAATGGACAGTATAACGTGTTTAAAAGAAATCAACCTGTAATAAAGGATTTCCCACAACATATAGACTTAGTTATAATATATAACTATGGACCTTAATATTTAGTGAAAAATTGTGTATATCATAATAAAGACATATATAAATATGACAAACCGACAATCATGTGTTACAATTATATATAAAGGGTATAACCGGAATACACATTGGCATACTGGTCAAACCTTAATGTGCACATCAATATACAACCACACAACTAAAGTAAAAAGGTGATGGGAAGTGCAAAAAAGTGTGGGTGATGAGTGAAAAAAAGAAAAGAAAGGGGAAGGGGGAAAAAAAGTGAAAGTGAAAAAGTTGTAGGTTTGTATATCAATGTGCGACATACACAAAAGATGTGCAAAATTATGAAAAATATATTTTATTTAAATAAAACAATCAATAAAGATTATTAAGTGCAAAAAAACGCATATCAACACGTGTAAGGTCTCTATATAAGCCCATTGAAGCGGCCAAATACAACATCTCCCACTTCTAGAATCCTCTGACCCATTCTGTCCATTCTTCTTTTAATCTGTTTATATTCTTCTATCCAGACCTATTTGCCAGGAAAAAATAAATAAAAATAAACACAAAAAATTAATTAAAAAACACACTAAAAACATAATTTAAAGGGATTCTGTCACCACGATTTTGACTATTAAGTTATTTATAGCACTGGATTCAGCTGACTATAAGCATCTCCAAAACGTTATTGTTATAGGGCATAAATGAAGATCTGATGTTAAAAATACCTTTTTTATCAACTGTCAATCTCTTACTTAAGGAGCCCAAGGGGATGTGCCAGCGATGTTGGAGCCCGGCCACGGCGATTCAGTTGGAGCCCAGGACCGCCCACCTCATTAATATTCACTTCACTGCTTCAAGCAGTGAAGCTCCGGCACGGCTGTAATCCCGCGCAGGCGCAGTACATCCTGTGAAGCTGTAGCCCGCAGACCGCACGGCGCAGACCACTTAATGTACTGCGCCTGCGCGGGATTACAGCCGTGCCGGAGCTTCACTGCTTGAAGCAGTGAAGTGAATATTAATGAGGTGGGCGGTACTGGGCTCCAACTGAATCGCCGTGGCCGGGCTCCAACATCGCTGGCACATCCCCTTGGGCTCCTTAAGTAAGAGATTGACAGTTGATAAAAAAGGTATTTTTAACATCAGATCTTCATTTATGCCCTATAACAATAACGTTTTGGAGATGCTTATAGTCAGCTGAATCCAGTGCTATAAATAACTTAATAGTCAAAATCGTGGTGACAGACTCCCTTTAAAGACCAGGTGCGTACCTGGTCAGTAGGGGTACTTATCTAAGAAGACTAAAAGAATAGAAGACGAAGGAGAGTACAATAATACGTACACCACCTACTCTACAGAAATGAGCTAAAACTGTTATATTCATTAAAGGGGTTGTCTCATCTTGCCTAATGGGGGCATATCGCTAGGATATGCCCCCATTGTCTTATAGGTGCGGGTCCCACCGCTGGGACCCGCACCTATATCGAGAACGGGGCCCCGAAAGCGAACGGGGGCGCACTGCGCATGCGCAGCCGCCTCCATTCATTTTCAATGTGGCCGGCGAAGATAGCCGAGCGCTGGCTCGGCTATTTCCGTCGGCTCCATAGAAATGAATAGGAGCGGT